>WYDI02030535.1:0-13963 GCA_009867235.2 Psittacus erithacus
AAGGTCAAGAGTACCAGGGAATGTGAAAGAGAGACCAAGAGACTACTGGAATTGCACCCCACCTTCCCTGTGACAGGTCAAGCCGGCAGATATGACACATGATATAGAGGACTCCCTGTCCTCTGTCTGCCTGGCTGAACACATCCCTGCGACTTAAGGGATAGGGGATAATAACGATAAGTTCCTGCCCAGTGCCACAGGCATATGTCCTCTGTGACTGCCCCACCTGCTCTGTTGCCCTCACACAATATGCATGAGGCTCTGCACCTGGAACCGAACAATAAGGAGGGTGATTTTTTTAACGCAGGGCAGTTTTGATGCATTGCATAGGCTGACTTAACCTCAGCCTATGCAATCACCCTATTATCCCCAGTTACTGCTACCATTCTGATCTCATCAGGATTACAATTATTCTAAAATTTTTAAAAATGGTAAGGCAAAATATAAATATTTTTCTTTCTTTCCCAAACTCCTACATGTAGACATTTGTAAGTTGCTTGCATGCACAAATTCAGCACCTAAATAAATTCTTGTTCTAGCTTTGGTGAACGCCACTCTATGTTCATCCTTTTGGAAAATCTGGTCTCTTTTTTTAGGCAGTTGAAAATTTCATTTCAGGAACTTGTTATGAGAATCTTGTCTCCAGGTTTTTTTTAGCTTTCTTCATCTTTCTTCAGTCTCCCACCTCTCCAAACTTAAGAACCTAAGCTTTCTCTTCCCATGTCTCCAAGCTTACTATCTGGCTTCTACAGATTTCTTTCATGCCCTTACCATTGCATTTTGAGGTATGAATATAGTTTTGTGCATTTGCAGTTCATACAGAAAAGAAATGTATATATTAGATAACAAACTTTTGTAGTTACTGATAATTCCTACAGAGATTTACTTTGTTTTGTTAATATACATACAAAGAGCTCAGTTATATTCATTTTAGCAACATGTTTCTCCAAAACCCAGAATCTGAATAATTTATGTGAACTGGTAATGTCTTTTAAAAAAATAATTAATAATAATCTTCCTAATTTGGAAATGAATAACTCTAATAGAGCAGACAGAACAAAGAATATTGTAAGGCATTATAACAAATACATGTGTATTAGAAAATCTACAATATACGTAATTCACAAACAATGGGGTTTTGCTCCATGATCTTTCATATTGCTCCATGACCTTTCACCTTGTGGTTGATGATACTTATAATAACCACGGGTGAAATTATGAACAGAAATTAAGAGAGGTTTAAATTTAAGAAACCAATTTCTACACAAACTGATTACGATCATCACTTATTTAGAAATTCCATGCAACAATCCCTATAAAGTGAAACACTAATTTAAATCTACTGTGGCCCATAATGTGGGTGGCAATTATTGCTGTACAAGAGAGAAGCTGGTAGCTATTAGAAATGAGCTACAATTGCAATGAATATTTGTGGGAGGATTCTTTTGATAAGGTTCATCTTTTTCATGCCTGTGTTTGCATATCACCTGGAGAAATGAAGTACTCTTTCAGGTTTAGGACTTGAAGTTATTATGGCAATGATAATAATAATAATATTAATGATAATGATAATAATACAAGAAAGATATGCTGTGGAGTTACAGAAAACACACCTGCTTTTACTAGTGAGCTGGTTCAGTTGAAATAAGGACAGTTCTGCAGTTTTGTTCATTCCTCAAATGAAATAAAGCTTATGTTTTCATAGATTCAGAGTGATTCATATGCTGCTTTTGTCCTTTTCCTGGCTTTTCTGTATTAAAGTAAAACACCGGGAAAATCTTTGTTTTCATCTAAGAGACATATCGTTTCATCTAAGACTGCCTGCTCAAGGCAGTCTGAGTCCAATCTGATTTTATGACATATTTGTGGCTTGTCTTTCTAAAGAATGAAAAACAGTGTGAAAATTATACTTTGAACTTGCTATTTATTAATGATCTGCCTATTATTCTTTAATTGTTGCTTTAGTTTCCTTTGCTGTTAGATCTTGCTTAGATCACATCTGGTGCCTCACTGTCCCCTTCGAGGCAGTTTAACTCAGGACAAGTGTCCTTTAGCAAGTTTACAAATATGTAGTGCTCCATCCATGCCCATGAAAGCAGTGGTTCTGTCACAAACACTTGAAGAATTTTCTCTTGTTCCAGGAATGAGAGTTATTTCTTGAATGCCTGATTGTCCTCCGTTTCAGTTGCACTGCCAAGTCCTTGCCAAATATAGAGGTCCACAAAAAGTAAATAATGCAAAGCCTATTAGAACAACTTGCAGAGTTCTCATGTATTAGAAAACCTGCAATAATAGAACTGTGGTGCAGTTTCCCGCTCACTCCTCCTGCAGATATACCAGCTCTGAGCAAACACACAGATTTCAAACTGTGGCTGAGCATTTAAATATCTCCTTCTCTGCTGAACTGCTGCTGAATGGAGAGAAGGATCAGGCAGCTGAGGGAACCCACTTCAACCTTTTTCCTCCTGCTCAGATGAGCAAAAGCAGATGCCTAGGAAGCAGCTGGAGAAAAGAGGAAGCATGAACAATACTGCTCATGCTTCTCAAACAGCCTTCAGTCGCTGTGTCTCAGCAGATTCCTCACCAAATAGCATGAGCCTTTATAGAGCTTACATTGGTGCGTCAATCTTTTTCTTGGGATTCATAAGTAAGTAGGACATTTTTCAGTCCATCTCTCTTTGGCTTTTAATGAGATGCCGAGTAGAGTGTAGGAGCCTCTGGACACCTTCCCTTAGGATACCAGAAAGAGGAGGACACTTTTTCAAAAGTACTCTGGATTCAGAAGTTCTGAGTATAAGGAGGAAACTGAGAATAATGTGGGCTGCTGAACGCTCATGCCCTTCAAATTTTATTTTGATTTTCAGTCAGGCTTGTCATGCCTTGTGACTATAATTAAAAATAAAACTATGAGAAAAATAAACCTTATTTCTTCTTAGTGTTATTATTATTTGTATGCATGCTTTACTCAAGGTCTCAAGTATGCCTGAAGTGTTCCAGGTAAATTACTGTTTACAGAAAAAAAGGTGGTTTATTGATTAATTATGATTAGAGAGCATGCCTAAAAATTCCCACTACAAGAAATAGAGAACAAGTTCCATACAACTGGAGGCATTTTTAACTTTTTTTTCCTTTTTTATTTTTTTGCTAATTCTATCAAAAGAAAAGGAACATAAAGGGTTTCAATTAACTTGTGAGCAGGGAACAGATTGTAAAGAAGGCAGGAAAAGAAGCTTTTTCTCTAACTCAGACTGTCAGATCAGAAATTTGTGGGTCTCGAGAGCAGAGGATATAAGCTTCAACTGTGAAAGTCCTATTGCTTTGATATATTTTTACAAGTTAAATTAATCACTTTGTGAATTAACAGTCCTGAAGAGCTTGGGAGAAAAAGCAAAATGCTTGCTGAAGGAAACAAAAATCTGGAAGAGTCATACAGATGAGGCATCTGAGAAATAACTAGAAAAATGTATTTTTCAGACATATTTATTTCATGTCACAGTAACTGTGTTATCTATTCTGACGGAAAAATCAGCTTACATTTGCTTAGAAGAGTAGCATATTTTTCTTTAACGTAAAGGCAACTTTTCACAACACTCAACATTTGTTTACTTTTAGAATTAAATTGGGAGACACATGGGACACTTCCAAAACTTCTAACAATATTGTCCTGTTACTTTATTGTGATCTACTTCTGGCTTTCTGCCTTTTGTTGCTTTCTTTCTAAAGTATTAATATGATCTCTTTGCAGACATGAATGATAACAAAAATATCAATTCTAGCCTTCTGTGCTGGTTTTGCTACCACTTAAATATTTCACCTGTTTATGTCTACTATTCATAGGTTCATCTTCCTCACCCTAACATCAACACCATTACCTTTATCAAGAGGAATAATATGGATGCAGACAGATTATTGCAATTGATTAGATTTATATGACAGTCTTGGGAAGGCTTAATCATACTCCAGTCTTTATCTATGTAAGCATTTCTTGTCGATCAACAGGATCATGGAAAGTGCAGGCACATATACTATATACTTGCTTAACGGTTGCAGTTTTAAGCAAAGACATTCATAAATTTCAGACAGGCTTTGATACTTACTTAAGATACCACTTCTAATTCAATTTTTCTATTTCTGTATCCTTGCTTCCTTTCCTTTCCTCTTTTAGTCTCTAGTCATCCAGAATTCTGCTGAACATTAAGGAGTTCATGGCAAAGAGTAATAATGCAACTTGCTGACAAAGAGGCTCCTATGCATCATACTGATGAAAATGTATTCTAGGTCCTTGCTAAATATTGCAATTTTTCATGTTCATAGATCATCAATAATAAAACATATAGGAGGAATATACCAATGCTGAGTACGTATGCAAGGACAGAAAAACTAAAGATGGTCTGGGAGAAAAGCAGTCTCTCATATAGTTTTCTGAGTGCAGATCCCTATAACAGTGCCTTAGGCTACCTGCAGCAACTTTCTACAAGAGGTGCAAAACAATGACAAGGAGGGTCTGCACTGCTGACTGCTGTATTCTGATGCAAAGCCCCTTGGCACTAATACAAAGAAATTAATCTTGATGTTAATAGGTTTGTCATAGAACTTGCATTATCATCCATACCAAGCTAAACATCTGATAATAGGATAAAACATCTGCAAAGCATAGTTCTAAGACACTAAGGATAAAGAATTTCTATCTGTCCTTCCTTGCAAATTCAGAGATAGCAAGATCAAGCTTTTCAGTCCAAAGCAAGAACTTGGCTGTCTTTGCCTCTCTCTTTATTCAGTTTGGGAGGGAATTTCAGGATTGTTTCTTCAAGGAAGATTGCATCCCCAGTATATCTTTAGTGACTGAACACAGCTCAGTAGTTGACACTGATAAAATTTCTTTAATACTGGTACCTGGCATAGAAATGGAGGTATAACTGTAGCCTTCCTTACTGTGATTTATGTTCTCTAAATGTTATGCCATTTAATATAAAAATGAGCCAAACACACACGTGTATGTATATGGATGTGTATACGTCTACATGTATTTATGTAAAAGACATTTTGAAGTAGATTGTTAATAGTAAATGATGTGAACATGAAAAATTATCTTGTTAAAATCATATTTTGCATGCCAATGGAATAGTATGAATTATACTAGCTGGTAGTATTACCCTTTCTAATTAATAAAAATTGGCCTTATGGTGAGTGTAATTTCAAATATTTAGTCACTCCAACAACTTTTGGTTTGCTTAATTTTCAGAGGCTGCTGAGATTAGACAGATTTCCTCCTCAGCTGTTTTATGAAAAGGTGGGAGGGAGGATGGTGCTAATGATTTGACATCTTCTTAAACAAAGACAAGAATCTCTAATGCATGTATTACATAAAATTAAGAGTACTCTTGTTTGCAATTTAATAAACTAGCTGGCAGGAATGTAACAAAATTTAAACTGCAAACTGTTTTTGAAATATGGCAAATCAAAACCTAAGTTGTTTATTTCTGTTGCATTTATTGCCACCACTCAACTTAATTATTTTGACACTTCTGCAGTAATATTTAGGAATAAAAATAAATTTACAAAAGTTGTAATAGGTTTTTTTGTCCTTTCAGAGATAAAAGCAGAAGGCAAGATTTTTCTAAAAAAGTGTCAAAATAAGCTATCTTTACATACTAATATAAATCTCTTATCTAAAAGTTTTTACCATAGACTGAGTGACAATCCATTTCTGAAGGAGAGGAAGAAAAATATAGGGTCTTCTGATAAAAAAAGACATTAAATGTTAATCTTTGCACTTTGATTATTTTTATGTTGGGTCAGTGTTATATAGATCAAATGATTCCTACCTGTAGCACTGAGGCTATAAAGGAAAATTGAGATTATGGAGTCAGAAAATCATCATGGTAATATTGTTACTAAAAAAAGTAGTCACACTTGTCTTCTTTATTTTATTACAATTGTGGACAGATGTATCCAAGTAGTAGTTGATTGAGAGGAAAGGCCTTTCCTTCTACCAGCAACATAGTGACAGTTTTTAAAAAGGTGACAGAGATTTGGAATCCTTCAGCTTCACAGTCGTGAGGTTTATTTACAGATACAAAAATCTGGACTACTGTAATGACGCCTAGAAAGTTCACAGGTAACCAATATCTATGTTTTAAGAATATATGTACATTTACATACATATATAGGCACCTAATTATTGTGGGTTTGCAAGTAAAAATGCATTTATGCAATTGCTCTCTTTGTTGGGAAGGGAGAAAATGAGCAACACAAAACACAGTGCTTTCAGGAAAATATAAAGGAAAAAGGGGTTTTAATGTTATAGATGTTTTCTTCAGGAAAGAAACAGATTTATTAATAGATTTATGTTCAGAAATCAAGTAGAAAATATTAGCTCCAGGAAGATTCCTCATTTTCGTATGGGAGAATTTAAAGTAGGAAACAGATCAACTTTTTCTATTGAATTTGTATAATGATAAACTCTTCTGCTTTCATTTTTTTTTCACAGTTTAAATGTAAAGGATTGATAATTTTCCAAACTGAATCTTCCATCACATAAAAACGAATTCATTTATTTAATGCCCCACCCCCCCTCCCCCAAACACAGTTTTGCATCTTACTCACTTAGTACTGAAAATTACAGTCCCATTTACATACAGAAATGACATGTAAAAGCTTCCTTTGAAAAGTTTTCCTGCATGTTTTAAAAAAGAGAACAAGTTCTGCCAGTTTCTACACACACAAATCTTAGATTTAGCTTAAAGGAATTTCATACTTGGAAGGATTTTAAGATTTGCGTTAATATGGTAGAAACTCTCCCAGCATGTCCTTTAGTTTAGCATGTTGTTTCCCTGACATAAGCAACAACTGCTGTAAGTGGTTTATTATACAGCAATAACTCAACTGCCTCCCCATCTTGCTAGGAAGAATGCATACTATTGCTAATTTCTGCATATTTTGCTGCAGCAGAAGCTAATGAAACAAGATTATTTTATTAAAAATGGATCAAGAAAAACTTGTAAGAGCTGCCACTTACATTAAGCAAAATGCCTACCACATATGCAGGCATGGCTATGTGCTCTTTGCAGATTTCTTTCCACTCTTTTTCTTTGAATTTCAACAGGTTTTTTGTGCACCAAAATATACCACAAATGTATAATATATATCACCACCTATGCACATTCTAAATGCCTCTGTTGTTGTTTTACTTGCTATCTTCTTTTTAGATTCACCTACTGAGATCTGGAGAGGTTCTTTTAAACAAAGGCCCATATAAAACCTGACAGAATTGGACATAATGTATTAACACAACACTTAATTCCCTATATGCCAGCATATAGGTTCCAGAGAATTTTTGGTACTCATCTGCAAATTTTTTCCATGGAGTAGGCTTTTAACATTTGGACATATTTTATGTCTTCCAGAACACCCCCACAAACAAAAAAACAAGCAAACAAAGAAACAGAAGGTATTTAAAGACATACGTATCAAAATCCAGATGGATAAAATTCTTGGATAAAATTCAGAGAGGATTCACATAGTTTATTCATTGGAAATAAATAAATATGCTTTATTCATTTTCCTGCAGATAACTGCTTTAAGTGTCTACAACTAAGAGGATTCAGGCCTACTATAAACATGGAAATCAAGGCAAGAGACAGGAAAAAAAGACTACTAGTCAGGTGTTGGTCTGCAAATGCATGAATTTAGAGAAGCTGTGTTTAATTTGCACCAATAGATCATTAAGCCTAATATAAATTAATTTTCTTTAACCCTACAAAACACTGAAGAAGATAAAAGTTGTTATCATGGTCAGTAAACCTTTACTGTCTCAGGCACAACATTTGCATTGTGTATTATCTCAAATTTAGTTCAGTGTCTATTTCAAATATTTTGAAGAATATTGTGCTTTTGAAGCATTTCTTATTGTTATATTCTCAAGAAATATTCTTTTTTAAAATACTATGTAAATAAAAAAAAATAGAAACAAATGTTCTACAAAATCCATCTGAAATACTGCATCAGCAATGCATTTCTGATGGGCTGAAATGCGGAGCACAAAACTTGCATAAGTCATGTTAAATCAGGTAAGAAAAGCACTTCTTTTTCTCTTTAATTACAAGAAGCTAGACAGTGGAATACCAGCAGTGCTCAGAACTTACATTCTTTCCTGATTACTATCATACTGAATTATCATAACAGAAAAGTATATGCATATCCAAACAGTAAAAAACTAAGTGCTGAAGGATTACATCAGATAAGGCATTATTACAGTGTTTCATCCAATCTACAAAGGAAGAAAGAAAAAGCTACTGAATTTTATTTTCAAGTATTTCTGTAGAGAACATTGGAAGGGTGAAGTAATAAATGTATTTTAATATAGCTATTGGTGATGTCAATGCTGCTGCAGTAGAAAGGGCACTTTTCTGTCATAGCACCAGGAACTATAGAGATGATCCTTTATTTTATTTATTTTTTCTTTTAAATCTTGTTTTTATTTTAACCATGCTCTTTAATTCAGTTATCCCAGTGAAATTTTGCAGTTCTGCAAAGTGTATTTGACTTAAGATAAATATTTGCTAAAAGTTATATGAAAGAAAAATAGCATAGTGAAAAAATACCATATGGCAGTGGCAGTTATTGGCCTAGTGTGAACTGTGATCAACTTTCCACTAACCGGAATAATATGGAGCTGATCTATTGGACAAATCCAGAGGTTATGCAGCATTTATAGTGGTAAATTAAACAGCAATGGGTAGTATTGCCGCATGCTGGAATTACACCATCTAAACCTCTTCAACTGTTCAAATGGCTCTCAAATGGCTCCTGGCATGCCTTTTTCCATATCAAACTGCAGTCTGCCAAGCAATCCCTGGAAGAGCTGGCCAATAAGTGTGGGCCAGAGACCATTAGCAAGAGAAAATTTTATGTGGCCACGGGATAGAGCTATATGGAGAGCTCTTGTCCTCTGTACAACTGCAAAGAACCAGTTCTGGTGAGGAAGGCTTGTGAAATTTATGTCAGCAATAGCCATGCCAGATTTAGTTTGGCTCCTGCCAAATCACTTGGGTTTCTGTTCTACTTTTCCTACGTTTGGATGAAGTGACTCATTAAAGTGACACTGTGACCTTGCCAGCAACGAGTCTCAGCTGATGTCTAGCACTGCACCAGAACCCCTTCTGGGAAGTGCCATGACACTATTCTGCCCTAAAGGGCACAAAAGATCCAATGTGAAACACTGATTCCCTGACTAGACAACTCAGAAAAGCCAGTTAGACTGAGTCCATGTTGGATTGCTCTGCCTCAGTGCGCACAGATCCAGCACCTCAATGTTCAAGGGCCAGAGTACTGGCCCTTGCACACTGGCCTAGGTATCTATATGATGCTAGTTTACTCTTAGCTGCACTTTCTTATTGATGATCCGTGTGGCCCAAAAACTTCAGAAGCAGTACAGCTGCCCACACACAGCTCTGTACCCTGTTAACCTGGGTAGGTCTGAGCTCTTGCTGGGCAACTGACTGTGTCATTAAACCATTTAATGTTTTTCCTAATTTAGTATTCCAGGCATATGAATAGATGTGAAAAAAAAGCCTTGCTCTGCTCCCCTGGTTCCTGCTTAAAGTAACATGATTAAAAGGTGATGGTATTCTGGCTATCACGTGGTTGTCTAATCAAACAGATCATGAGCAGTGCTGAGTGAGCTTCTTTTCACTTCACTTGAAAAGTCCTAAACAGATTCAGAAGGAGTTGGAGAACTAATGAGTAATGTAGTAATATATAGTCTTTGTAGTTACTATGGGATAACCTGTCATGAAAACATTCATAAAATATTTTACAGTTTCATCAGAGATTACCATGGCACAAGGTGCCTTAGAATGTCTTTGACATGCCACATGTAGTTTCTTTTTCCAGTGTTGAGAAGAAATACAAGAATGAATGTTATGACCTACTTCATATCACCAGCAGACACTCTAAGTACTGAAATATGGGAGAAAAAGACAAATTTTCAAGCTAGAGAGGTACAGATCCTAGATTCCACTAGGAATTTAAGAGGTGAATGCAGTTAATGGAGTAATCTAAATGCCTGAATATATATTCAGAGGTTCCAAATATAAAGCCTGACTCTTTTTATGGTGATTCAAGCACAGAAACTCAAAACAAAAAGGGTTAACTTTGTGTATATGCAAACTAAATGAAAAATTGTCCACAGTCAACAAACACCAAACTCCAGACGCAGGAATACCCTAATGTTAGCTTTATTCTAGGGTTTATGGTAGGTACTCTCTACAATTGTCCTTACCCTGTTTGTGAATATAGTAAGCAGGCATAATTTTAAATTGCTCATAAATCTGAGGAACTTGTAGAGGTTGTCTCCCTTCTGAAAATGGTAGTAGCATCAGCCATACCAGAATGTCTATCTGATCTTAGTGAAGTTTTCCACATACTTCAACAAACAACTAAAGCCAAAGAATTGTGTTTTGGTAATGATTTATTTACTTTTGGTCACTCCCTCTCATATTAACCCATAATCAAACGTTTTCCAGAAAAAAAAAACAAAACAAAAACAAAAACAAAAAAAAAAAGAAGATATTTTCCTGTAAATAAAATACCTTTACTAACCTCTACTTACACACAGCACGACATTTTTATGTATCTGTGCATTTTACATTTGACATTAGGATCAGTACAGTTGTCTTGCAGACTATATGAAATTGGGATGCTGGTAAACTGTAGTAGAACAATCAGATGACCTTCCCACCATTTGCTCTGCGGTCATAAAGGGTTTGTTTGGAGGCTTTCCAAACCAGTGATTTAGAATTAAGAGTATCTGGTGCAGCTCATTGTTGGAATGAGGGTGGTGCACAAGAAGTTTCGAGCCCTAGAAAGTGGAAGAAATGTGGAGAAACACAGAAATATTAGCAGTTATTGGAGGGAGGAAAAGAGCATATGCAGGCTCATTAATAATACCCACACAACTGTTTTGCCAACAATTTAATCTATAGACAGAAGGACAGCTTGAAGATGTACTCTCAGTCTGGAATAAATACTATTGTTTGATGTTTGTCATTATTGCATGTACATTATTTGAAAAAAGAAAACAAAAATAATTTTTAAAAATAAATTGTTGATTGAAAAATAAGGTTTTTTTGCAATGCCTCTGTTGTCGTGTTTATTTGTACAAGTTATTAATCTTCTTAATTACACAGCTTCTTTCTCCTCTTTACCAGAGGTTTTCTTGTATATATTCTTGAATATCTAAGTGGAAGGAAATATTTCCAGTCATAAGAATGTATGTCCATAAGAAGTGTGCATGAAAGACTTTGCCAACCTTTATTCTTCAGATTATTTCCTTTAATAATTCAAGATCTTTGTGTTACTGTTTTGGGACTTGTTTGTTTGGTTGGTTTGTGGGGTTTTCTTTTACATTTCAGATTAAAATCTCATATTTTTTACTGTAAATCAAAGGTCTCAAAATGGTTTTAATTTGGAATAAAAGTTTGACATAACACAGAAATGCAGTTTTTTGTGGCATATTCTGTGGTAGATGGATTTTGAAAAAGTTAGCCAAAGTGGTGGGTCCTTAAAAGTTCCTTATATCTTAACCCCAATGAATCTGGACAAGCTCCTTTGTACCATAATAAGGTTTTACATGTGGAAGAGATCATGAGAAATTTGAACAGGATTTTATTCTTAGGTATATAGACTTGAACAAATTCCTGACGATGACAGGCCTATCAAAGGGCTACAGCTGCCAGCTGGGCAGCATATCCCAGCCAGCCCCACAGCAGACTGATCCTTAGGCAATTCCTCGGATGCCAATACAAGCAATGTTAGAGCCAGTTCCTTTCCACAGTGCAGCCAGCCAAGTGTTCAGATGCTGTTGCTAGAAAGATATATGTTACAACAAAGCACCTGGATTTTGCAGCTCTAATGCTCACTGTTTAACTTGAAGTTAGACTTCTTTCAAACATCTGAGATGAATACTGGGAATAAGGAAGACAAAAGAAGTCCATTTGGAGCAGCAGCAGAAAGTAAATGAAGGAAGGTAAGCACCAAGCATATGCCATATGGCAAACCCTTTATGCTGTTATCTTTCTGTTCTTAATCCCCATTCCTTTGCATATGTCATCAGCCCAAGAATTAACTTCTCTTTTGTTACTGTCAAGTCACACCTAATTGCGGGGAATTAGTTTCTTAGAGTACCTATCAGCAGAAAGGAACCCCCAAAGTACCTAGATATAATAACAAAAGTGTGCTTTCCAGATGAGGTCTGATTTCACAATAAATAAAGCGTACAGTGTTGCAGATTGCAAAGCATACTGTGTATCAGTGCCTGCCAGAAGTTTAAACTGAAATTCCTTAGTATAGCAAAGTAATTGGTTCTGCTGTGGGAAAATATGTATCTTTGACAGTATAATATTTATTAAAATAAATTAGCCCTTTTAAAATCTTCTGCAATTGAATAGTCTTTTGGTGTCTCCATAAAAAATTGTGTATTTAATACAAATGTAGCTCCTTTTCATAAGATTTCAGTCCAAATTTTTTATAGATTTAGGTCAATAAAATAACTTCAAAATTTTCTCACGAATCCACAGGTGAACCTTCATCCTTCCAGTCTATGCCAAAGCACTTCCTCAGTAACAGTTCCTAGAAAACTGACATCAGTACAATCTGAAGCTGGAAGAAGATGCGTTCCTGAAAGTTCTCTGAATAATATCATGTTACATTCTAGCCAACATTTTCACGAAGACCCAGGGTATTTACAATATATTAGAGAAAGCAGAAATTGTTCCAACGTGGTTAAGATTATTAAAAAATACTTTTTCATTTGTAATCAAATTTAACTGAAATTCATACATTAAAGATGTCAGACACATAACAAGTGCTTGGATTTTCAATTAAGTCACTATACAGAGCAAGTACCCTGTGCCGTATATGAATTGATTGGCTTATCCTATGATATTAAGGTTCTTCAATGGCATATGCATGTATTATGCAGTAGCATGTCACTCAGAAATATTTAAGTCCATAACTGGCTCAACAGCTTTCTGTAGAAACAGAAAAATAAAAATCTCCCTCTAAGATAATGAAAACCTTTGTTATACCACTTCAGGATAAGAACCATAAAAACTGAAAGTACGGCATTGATGAGCAAAGGGATTTCCAGGAAAATTTGGGTTTGGGATAACATAAAGAGAAAATTTTGACTTGCTTTTTGACCAAAATTCCTGCCAGTTTTACTTGGTGGCAAGTGAAATTGATGAAAGCCTCAAGGCAGAAACAAAGTACTTCTGCTCCCCAATATCTCATTACCTCGGTGCAATTAATTTTTATTTTTATGACCAGAAAAAGGAAGTACTTTAAAATAGCAGGAATGCAACTTTGATTTTAGGAACATTTCCCATTGAAAAGTATTCCAACAGAAATTTTCCAAGTAGATTTAGAGCTGGCGTCATAAGTATCAGTCGAACACATTTGATTTTACATTAATTTAAATGGCATACCCTACATTGTATACAATAATGACATCTAAATTGTATTTTTTCACATGGCAACATGTGCTTTATATAAAAGATAAAATAATACAATAAATAGATACTACAGTGTCTTGTATACAAGAATTTCAAGATTTTTGGTAAACATTATTAGACTGACCTTTAAAACTTTCTGTTTCTCATTATTTCCATTTTACAGATGTGGAGATAAATTCATGTGAAATGCTCAACTCAGCCAGATCACACAGAAATTCTACAGAGGATGATCTATTAACCTAAGCATTCTGTGATTTGGTCTTCCATGTTAACTACTACATTGTGCTTCCTCTTTGATTTGCCATGGTTTATGTTGCTTATAATAAGCTTTCTGTAACACATATAAGTGTCTTACCAGTTATGCTGGGGTACATCTGTCCTGGGTTCAGCAGTAGCAGTCATTTTTCTCCTTCTTAGTAGCTGGTGCAGTGCTGTGTTTTTGATTTTTT
>WYDI02030535.1:22018-34134 GCA_009867235.2 Psittacus erithacus
AAGGTCAAGAGTACCAGGGAATGTGAAAGAGAGACCAAGAGACTACTGGAATTGCACCCCACCTTCCCTGTGACAGGCCAAGCAGGCAGATATGACACGTGTGACTGCCCCACCTGCTCAGGTGCCCTTGTGTAACAGGTGTGAGGTTTTTGCATGTGGAACCAAACAGTAAGGAGCATGATAGTTCATTCAGTATGGGGGTGTCACCGACATTAGGTTGGCCTATGCCCTCAGGCAAAAATGTTTCTATAAAGAGGAAAAGACATGTCATTGTCATAGGAGATTCCCTTCTGAAGGGAATAGAAATTCTGATATGTCAAAAGGACCCACTGCGTAGGAAGTCTGCTGCTTCTCTACGGCTCAGGTTAAAGATGTGAACAGATAGCTTCCTACCTTGGTACAGCCATCATGCATTGATTTTTCAGGTAGGCAGCTATTAAGTTGAAACAAGAAGTCTGAGGGCAATTAGGAGAGACTTCAGAGCCTTGGGACAACTGGTTAAAGGAGCAGGAACACAGTGTTCTCCTCTATCCTAATTACAGAGAATGATGTGGGAAGAAACAGGCACAGTCAGCAGTTCAATACATAGCTCTGAACCTTGTGTCACTAGCAGAATTTGGGGTCGTGGGAGGCATGGTCTAGAGAGAAGTGTCCCTGCCCACGGCAGGGGAGCTGGAACTAGATGATCTTAAGGTCCTTTCCAACCCTAACCATTCCATTATTCTATGACAACAAAGATCTCTCCCCTTAGTGATGAAGGGAGATGAAATAATTTATAATAGTCAAATGGGAAAATGAGGTTTTGAAAGTTTGCTTTAAAGTATGTGATTATTAAAGTAATTATTTTAATCACAGGTTTAATTAATGTAGTATTTTCATGATCTAGAACAAAGTCTGAAACCTGAAGACTGACTAGTACAGAGGATGCAGTTGACCCAACACATAAAAGCTGCAAGGTGAATGCCTAGAACTCTTCTTTATGGTGTTTTAACATTCAGTCATGTATCTGATTTTTCAACAGTGGCTTAGTTTCTGTAATTTTTTTCCTGAAAATTTAAATGAACTTTGGGGGTGTTGCTGATTAAACTGTATTGTTGCAGCCAATTTTGAACTATTAAAAATGCTAAATGAGAAAAGCTGGATTGAGCCCCTAAGATATATTCTATAATGTTTGCTGAACTGTTTGGATTTACTGTCTGAGTTAGCAACAGATGCATCACAGCACGCAGGGGACACTTTAAAGAATCATTATTATTGCTGTTTACTGGTATGGGTTTTTTGCATTGTAATGTACTGCACAGTCAAGTAATTGTTTTCAAAAGAACAGTAAGTATCACCCCTTAGTAAGGGTGGTTTATGGAAAAATATGTTGTCTAAAATTAATGGGCAGTGATACTTTTTTCCTCTCGGTTCACCTAGGTATTTTGGTTTTATAGCATTTTATACCTTTTTATGCTTGAAGAAATATTTTGTATTGATTTTGCTACTTGAACAAGGCCAAGTCATAAACTCAGGTAGATTTATTTCTTCCTTCTCCATTACATTTATCTGGCTTTTGTTGCGGTTAAGAGCAAATATACACAAATATCTCATTACCATACTTCCAAGTGCTGCAAGTACATAAAATGGAACTCTTATCATATAATGAAATAAATATGGTGCAATTTAAATAGCATTTAAACATTTCAGCAGGAAACACTGGTTTAAGACAGACTGCTTGTATCTAATGGCTGTGTAAGCAGTTTATGAAGCTTTGTTGTTTGTTTTATTTTGTCCTGAATCATGTTATAAATTATTGTAAGACACTGTGACAACTGCAGTGAAAAGTCTAAACATCCATTAGATTCATTACCTATTGTGGTTAAGGTCATCAGTTTAGAAGGAGAATTATGAAGCAATGAAACAGGGCCAGACTCTTTAATTTTTAAGAATTATTTTTAAAGGGTTCCCCAAACCTTTTTATTTTTCTCACCCAGGCAAAGGTTCTTGCAGTGAATAAGTTTAGGACTATTATGTTACTTCTATTTAATTTAAAGAAGTTTTCTGAACTGTCTTAAGGAAATAAGTAATTTAAGATCCACTATTTTCTGTTTAGTTTTAGCCATTTCCCCAATTCATTTAAGTTACCAAAATTATGTAAGTACCAATAAAAGTGTCTTCGCCTTTTTTTTTAGGATTTAAATAGGCGTAGATTTTGTACTTCAAATGTGATTCAACAATCATTAAAAAAAGGAGAAGATAACTGCATTATAGCAGATTGCTAAAATCTGTTAATCTAGAAAAAACAGATGTCCTGGTTTCAGCTGTAGCAGTTATTTTTCTCCTTCCTAGCAACTGGTACTATAGACATAGACTAAAAGAAAGAATAAATCAATTGCAGAATACATATAGATTTTTTATGCTTGATAATTCTAACTTGGAAGTATTTGAATAGATATGTTATCTAATGCAACTAAATCTTATTTTTGCATAAGAACAATGAAAACACATCATAAGAAACAGAACTGTTGTTGTCTCTAAACCCAGATATCTCTAATCCCAGAATTGATAGGATTAATCTGAAATATTTTCCATAATGCTGCAGATAGCTATGACTGCTGTTTCAGAACAAAATAAATATACCACCTTGCTCTAGTTGCTCATGTCATCTGGTGCAAAATAATCTGCTTGGACATAAAGTACCAGGATATAAAGCAGCATGTCATAAATATCAAAATGTGTTCCCTCAGACTGAAGCATTCTATAAAATTTTAATAGGCAAATTATTAGATTAGATATGTTCGTGGTTCGAGCATCTGCCAAATGCAAGTGTTTTAAATTATCCAGAATCTCTTCAAATCTGAGGATAATTAAACAACCGCTTTACACTATTGACCATTGCACAGTCTGCCATTCTCTTGCTGCTCATTCTTTAAAGATCTATTTTCTGTCATTGCATTTATCCATGAAAATTTGAAGCCTGGCTGCAAATACTGCTGTTGTAGTCTGAAACTTATGACTTCTTCAAGTAAAAATTAATTTTCTATCATAACATTAAGAATAATTCTCTGAAAATACAAATAATTTTACTGGTAATACTCTAGCACTTCCTTTCTATCTCTTAGTTTGCAATTAGGATAAACAGAAACCACCCTAGGCATAAAGAAGAGATTCCAATACTCATTTGCTTACTGACAAATTAACTTTTCCTTATTTTTTGGTCCCTGATAATATTCTGCACACTTATAATAATTCTCATAATCTTTTTCTCTGTAGAAACAGCAGTAAGTATTTTCCTGTTAATCAAATCCTACATTTCCTCAGCTTCAGAGTGGGTGAACAGGGATGGCATAGTGGGTGAAGTAATATGAAGTAATAAAATGCATTTAAATATAAAATACTGTTACATAGTAAGGTTATGTGTTGTATTGTGCAGCAGGAATGTATAAATTGTGAATACCAGTGAATAAAACAGATAAAAAGTTAAATCTGTGCTTAGGTTGTCATTCTAGGTGCAAATCTTTATTTTTGAGGTGACTTAAGGATCACAAACAGTGATCACTCCTTTCAGTCATTTTTACCAAATGACAAATGAGGAAGGGTGACAGAAGTGTGCATAGTGGCCAGTTAACTTGCAGGAGATAAAACTGGGGACAAATTAATTGGTTTCACCAGTGATCAAAATCTGACCAGCAAATTCCTTTTCTACAGAAATTTTCCAGTCTTGCTTATTTTCTCCACGTGGGAACCTTGAAAATCTTCAAAGATTTAGATAGCTACTTGACAGCTTTTGCAGTCTTAATCAATATTCCAAAAATTCATGTAAAAGTTCTCATTTAAAAACAAAGTTCTGCGATACTTTGCTAAACAAACCTCTTGCTCTCTCGCCTTTCCTCAGCACCTGCACATAAGAGGAAATTTATCAAAGCAAGAAGAAAATATAGACTAGAACTTCACCTCTATTAAGATCTGTTTAAATAGATATAAAAAACTTTAAGACATTTAAGTATTTCAAGTATAGTACTTTAAAATTATGTGTTTAAAACTGCTGATCTACTACAAAATCCTATCTTATGTGTGAATTTCACATTAACTAGTCACCATGATGAAAGATAACTCAAAAGTAGGATAATTCAAGGATAACTCAAAAACACAGGCAATGTAACCAAAATTGTACAGAAAAAATACAGAACGAAGGATAGAATGTTCACCTTTCTACTTCCTGTACTTATTAATACTTCCTATACACTTGTAGTATTCAATGTTATATATGCAAACTGCAATATTTTTCCTCTCCAATTTCAAGAAAGTAAGAAAGCAACCCTGCACAGTGTCCTGGGTTCAGCAGTAGCAGTCATTTTTCTCCTTCTTAGTAGCTGGTACAGTGCTGAGTTTTTGACTTTCAGCCTGGGAACAGCACTGATAACACCAATGTTTGTGGATACTGCTTCGTAATGTTTAGTCTGACCAAGGATTTTCTGAGCCTCATGCTCTGCCAGGGAGGAGAGGAAGCCAGGAGGAAGCAGAGACAGGGCACCTGACCCAAACAAGACAAAAGGGTATTCCATACCACAGCATGTCATGGCCACTATATAAACTGGGAGTTACCCGGAAGGGCGAGATCACTGCTCAGTCGGGCTGGGTGGTGAGCGGTTTTATTCTCTTCCCTCGTTATTTCCCTTATCATTATTGTTATTGGTGGTAGCAGCAGTGGTTTGTGTTATACCTTAGTTACTGGACTGTTCTTATCTCAACCTGTGGGAGTTGCATTCTTTCAGTTCTCCTCCCCATCCCTCTGGGAGCAGGGTGGGGGGGAGGAAGGGGGGGATTGAGTGAGCAGGCTGCCTGGTTCTGATTTATGGCTTGGCTTAAACCACGACACACAGTTTCAAATAAGGCAGCGCAGTAAAACTAGAGATTACTCTGGTCCACTAGGTACTTTTTGAAGTATAGCTAAAGTAACTCAAAACTCAAATGAACTTTGCATACATTTGACATTATGTTAATCTTTAAGTATTAAAAAATTAATACTTTTTTTTGCATTTACTTTTTACTTTTCTATTTTTGCAGTTACTAGTTAAATTTAAACAACTGTATTTGAAATAGAATGCAACAGTTGTTTATTTGAAAGAAATTTAGGCATTTAGCTGGGCATCTGATGAAAGATAATGCAGACCATGGGCATTATCCAGTGGAAAATGGCCCTCCTCCCTTGCAGGTAATATAACAGGTAAAAAAAGTAATTCACAGTTGAATCAATTGCCTGATTCAGCTAATTTTGCAGTTATATATACATATATAGATATATATATAGATAGATATAGATATATACAGTGTCAACACTGGGGCAATGCTAATTAGGGACTAGAAGTAGCCGAGCAAGTGAAAAATTTAGGCCATACTGTTCATAGACAAATTAGGGTTGATGTTGAATGAAAGTGACTGAACAGCACCTCGGTTTTTACTGTGTCAGTGAATGGAGAGACATTACTTACAATACTAGTTCAGGCCAAACAATGAGTAATTTAGTCACAGATAAAAAAAAAAAAAATAAAAAGAATAAAAAAGAAGTCCAGTGGGCAAGGGAAAAAAAATACTCTACAAAAGAAAATTTTGTCATTTTAATATATCACTGATAACTGAAGGATATCACTTACCAGAAAATTATAAACATAAAACCATGTAAAGAATAGAAACAACACCACATTGCAATTGAAGTATAATGCAAGTGGAATCAGTGATTATATACAGTGATCAATAAAGGAGTATATTATCTTTTGCTATAATTTAAGGTAGATTCTTCTTTAATTACTACTATTCTATTACTATTGCTATATCATACTTTTACTACTATTCTGCAGTGACTGCCTTTAGTTACTTGAAATTATTTTTATTACTTTTTTTTTGTTTATTATTTTTCTAGCAGCTCTAATTGTAACAATGATAGCAACTAAATTCAGCTTGATAAAGTCCTTCAAACTAAAAGTTCTCGTGTGATAGCAAACTACATGGAAGATTACAGTAACCTTGCTGTGCTTCATGTCTATGCTGTCTGGATATAAACTGATGGTAGGAACATCTCACAGGAGTGAGATTTCTTCAGTCAAAATGGATAGCACCCTGGATCATGATCTTGTTTTAGAGTGTCTTATCAGTAAGGAATGAATGGCTGTACTAGAAATATTTGTTCTTTTCCGTGTCACTCATCCATGGAGCAGCAATATAGCAACCAGAAATATTCTGCAGCTTTGCAGCAATTGAAACTTGATGTTATAGCAGCATTTTAATGAATTCAGCTGTTCACAGATAGTTCTTTATTCACCCTATCAAATTAATGATGGGTTGACAGGGTCTGCTCTTCTCATAATATATTGTAAAATGACCTACTGAACTGCTAAAATCCCTACATAAGGCTGACTGCATCAAAACAAAATAAAATACCATACTGTACTTTTATGGCCCCAATATATGCTCAAGGACATTGTCAAGCCTTTACATATTCTAAATTGTTTCTTTTTACTATGCCTTCTTGAGCTGACTTACACCATTTTATTAGCTACCTCTCCACTCTGTTTGGTTATTTTCACTTAATATATTTACCTGAGTGGACAAGCTAAAGCCAGTTAAATGAATTCATAATGTAGCAATTCTTTTGTTTTGGATCTTGAAATTTCTTCACATTCTGAAGATACTTAATTTTTGTTTTACTGATTCATACTTATCCTATCTGTTCTTAGGAATCATCCATTATGATTAAAAATCTTCCAATGGTGATAGTTCTTCAAACTTATTTTTTGTTATCTTTTACCTTTTGGAAGGTTTTCCTACTAGTAAGGTTGAATCTTTTCTTCCTAAAATCTGTGGCTTTTTGTCTGAACCGTAGCAGATTACTGTTTCTTACTGCAGCATCAGTCACTGGAATAAATCCCCCCTGTGATTTAAAGGAAATCTGGATTGAAGCAGTTTATAGATTTAATATTAATGAAATGCAACTAACCAATAATATCTGAACTATACATACAGAATCAGGAAAACAGATACCACATTCGGAATTCACAAAATGCCTGTAAACACCTACAAATTTAATTAACCTTCTCTAACTAACCCCCAGACACCTAACCTCTCAGAAATATTCACAGTTATGTGCCCTTCCTCCTCCTTTCTTACAGGACATGTTGGTTACAGATATCTTCCTTCTCTTCCATGCATGGCTTTCTTTGTTTACATTCACCTTTTGTTGGAGGTGGAAGGGAGACTTCTAATTTATGATGGGCTGTGCTGCTTCCCACAACCCACCAATTCACAATCCAGTGAGAAAGCGCTGTGCAAAGTCAGATACGTAAACCTGACTTATGAGTTCCTGCTTCCTACATTGCTTAGCAGCAAATGCCAATTTGGTTTTAAGCAATTCAAAGGTAAGGATGTGCAGACAGACTTAGGAAGATAGTCAGTTGACTTCTGTTTGCCTCTAACTCAGTTTGATAGTTGTGCTGTTTCGCAATATTGAGCTCCACAGTCACTAATTTCTATGCTTCTTTTACACATCTTTTCATGCTGACTTATTTTCCCAAAAGTCTCAATCTACAAAGCCTACTGTCCTCTCATAGAAGGAAACTAAATTAGCTTGACTTGGATTGTTTTTTGAAAAACTCAATATGACTCTTCCTATTCTGTTCTTCCCATGTGATTACAGATATTTGATTATGTCTTACTTTAGAGCATGTTTACCTTTTCCATTACTCTTAAATATGGTACTAAAAATCTTGTTAAAGTCAAAAGAGAACTCATGGAGCCAAAAAATCATTTTTAGGCCAATTATCACATTAACATATCAAATTATCTAACATGATCTATATGAGCTGCATACAGCTAGAAGGTTCATACATAAATTCTAGATATATATAACTCTTTCTCTGATGTTGCCGTCACCCTCCCAATAATTCTTTTGTCCTAAATCTGACACCTCTGTCTTGCTCAAACACAGGAGAATGAAGTTATGGAAGCAGTCAGTATCCCAAGGTCTTTGCTGGAAGTTCATGGTGGGGATTTCTCTCTCCTCTCTGTTGGGAGGAGTATGGTATGAAAGCTTCCCTGCACATCATTCTTGAGGTCTGCCTGGATCTCTGTCTGCATGTTTCCTTTACGCAGACTAATTCTTATCCTTTCCCCCTACTGCCTGGAATAACTTCCTTGGTCTCAGAGAATGCAAAGGAATATTTTGCTTTGATACAAAGGGGTAGTTTGCTTTGCGCTCACTTTGTCCAAGGTTTGTCAGACCTCAACAGTAAGGTACACACAAGGGTTGATTTAAAACAGTCTGGGTGATAGTCACTTGACAGGGGGACAACAGGTCTATACAAAGCCCATTACTGTTGCTGGTAATGGCAAAGTCATGTTTACAAGGCTACATGTGACATTATTTTTTCTTCACAAGTTTACAAAGATAGATTCAAACGTCCTTAAAATTACATCAGACAGTATTTTCACTCTGCAACCTGTTTTAAAAACATTGGGTTTATCTGAATTGGTTTTATCTTCATACTGTTTTGTTTCTCCCTCAAGCTGCCTCATATCCTTCCCTACTTGTATTTCTGCATTTATTCTTTTGCTGAAAATAATCTAGATGTAAATTCTTGCAGCAAATCTCTGTTCAGTGTACTGCTATATACGTCAACATGATCTACCTTTTTTACCATTTCTATTTCTTTTATTGTCCCCCACTATTTCAACAATTTGTTGGGCCTTGGCTAGTCAACCCAAACGGGTAAGGAAAATTGGAAAAGATAGAAGAGAGGAAGCTGATCAACTTTCTTCTGAAAGTTCTTTGAAGCTGATGAACTTAGCTACAGGCCTTAACCTACAAACCTTACAGACCTGATCTTTTGCTGAGAATATAAGTACACAGCCACATTACTGTGAGATTATGGAGCATGAATATGTGGAATATGAACTCTGAACAACTGAACACAGCAGTCCTGTTTATCCTGAGTGAAAACCTACCTCAGAGTATGCTTCTTACATTTACTGCTCTTACACATGCTACATCTACATGCTAACTTATCTGAAAATTACTTGCTTGAGTGCTGAGTCCTCAGATTCAGAAAACAGAACTCTGCTGAATAGTTTTAAATTGCAGCAATTTAAAAACATTTGCTCCCTGTGTTAGGGTGCATAGAAAATCAAAATAATGTGAAATAACGTGGCCTTTATTAAAGAGGGGACACATTTGTCTAGGTTACAGACATCAATAAACAGGTAAGTCTATACTCCATGAAGTGTAGTTTTATGAAGCATAAAGAGCTATATAAGAGCACACTATATGGTATTGTGATCTATAGACCATGTTGTATGGTTTAATCATAAAATCATACAATATTTAGGGTTGGAAAGGAACTTAAGGTCATCTAGTTCCAACCCTCCCTGCCATGGGCAGGGACACCTCACACTAAGCCATGTCATCCAAGACTCCATCCATCCGTCCTGGCCTTGAGCACTGCCAAGGATGGAGCATTCACAACTTCCTTGGGCAACCCACTCCAGTGCCTCACCACCTTTTTCTCATTACTTGAGTAAAGTTCTTTAAAATAATTACATTATTTTAGGAGAACATGAAGGAGCCTTAAATGAACCTCTTTACCATAAAAAGGAGAGGTCAGCATCATTAGTGGAAAGTACTGCACAGGAGATTGAAGAACCTTTGAAATCTTGTGTCATGGTATATAAATGTATTTTCCAAAGCATATATCTAAACCATGTATAAGTTATTAATGAGTCCTACATGTCCCATTACTTACTACTATTTAAAGACCAAGTCGCATGAAGAAATATGCAGGATTATGAAATGTATCTTAAATAATAAAAAGGGAAATAGTTAATTAGAATGGTGGGACACTTACAGACGCTGAGATTCACCGATCTAGAACAACTTCTTTATGAAGACTTCAAAAGCACCCATGTCTTTTACTTAAAATCAGAGAGAACAAAGCACTACAAATTTTTTTTAGCTAACAATTCTTCCTTAATAATAAAAGGAACTGCATTTTAACTTTATATCTCTCTTCCAGCTATGATTTAAATTATCCTAAAAAATCTTGCAGATATCAAGTAGATGTAAAATACTGCCAAGTCTTAAGAGCATATTTGTATATGCTATGCAAAACCTTAGCCTCTCTTGTTTTACATTTTATTGTTTTGTATAAACTGACTCCTCATTTTACAGTCTATGTATGAAGCCAAAACTGCAGCTCTTTTTCAAACTTAGTTCAATAAATTCTTATTTCCTTGTCAGATCATTTATTTTTATTTCAAATTCTCATTATACTTCTTTCTTACTCAGAAAATAGTATCTAAGTTTATGACTAAGGTAAGCTTCCAATCTGAGATAACAGTACCTGCTTTTCCAGTAAAGTACAGTGTTAATGTTTTTATTAACCTTTCCAAGTGTTTGGCAACAGACCAGGGAACATTTCTATGTAAATTGTCATTTCTGGCATTCAGACAATTTTTCTCATTGACTTTTTTGCAATGATTATAAGCAGAGTGCAAAATGGAAAGCAAGCCATTTAGCTGTTACAAATAGCTGCCAACTCATATTTGCAAATCAAGTATTATATTTTTCATTCTGAACCACACCAGTGAGCCAGAGCACAGCAGAGTTTTTAAAGTTGATTTATTCAGCAGAAATGTGGACTTAATTGACTCTTAATCTATTTGTAAAGCACTTTACAAAGGCCCTTTCCCCCACGAACCTCAAAGTAATATTATCAGTAGCACAGACTGCAGCAAAGCACACAGAAGGTTAACATAATAAACTTAGGTTGACTTTATCAGAGGAAAGAAATATTGTTTTAGCGCTGATCACTGAAACATGCACTCCTACATGTTATGACATAATTTCAGTCATGCAGTTGGACAGCCTCTCTTATCATAACTGCTTGTGTACACTTGTAATAAATTTTCCTTCTCTCAGCCAAATCTTGCAGCACAAAGACTATAGGCATTGATTGCTTACAGCCTGAGTGGAAAAAAATTATTACCAGACAGCAACAGAAATCTTACCAATTAGAATAAATTCATTTTAAAAGTGTTATTTTTTTGACAGCTTGATCTGATGGTTTATTATTTAAAAGTAGCTTGTTGTAGTAGATTAAATAAATTCTAACCTTTCTTATTGCAAGTGGAATTCTGAACTTCTGAAGACCCCTTTCTGAACTAAAGGATGCTGAACCCTTTTACCCCTTATTTGAGACCTGAGGATGGAGGGATGCTCCCATACATGCAGGAAAGGTATGAATAGAGACAGTTCTGCAGCTTCTGCTGTCACTGGGGGTACTTTCCTGCTAGAAGAGCTGTGGCTTGCGTATGTCAGACGCTGAAAGTGGTCTCTCTTCCAGTGCTCTGCCATCATTAGGTGAGTAGCAGATCCATGAATGCTCCTCCTGGAAGTTGTTATTTCCCCAGATAATTGTTTACTTTACGCATTAAGTCTGCCTTTCTCTTTTTCTATTCTGGCCTTGTATCATCTGCCCTGTCAGCATCTGTAATTGACTACAAACTATACTGAGCTGGGCTGACAGTGCCAGAAAGAAAGTCAGTTTCTTGTTCTTCCCTATTGGCAACTCAGCCTTCTCATCTCTTTTTGGGCTGCCAGAGAGATTTTCAAATGCTGTACTCAAATTCCCAAATGATATTGAATCAATTCTGTTCAACCTCACGGTGTTGTAGCCACCAAGCATATTTCCTAGAACCATCAGCATTGTCTTTCTGAAGACATGTTCTTCTCAGTGCATTCTTTACAGCCTAAAAGTAGAGTTTTGGTATCACAGTCACAGCTTTTTCATGTATGGCTTCCTGTTAGCCCCATTTCCTTGAATTCACATAATCATCTATTGTGACTATATACCTTCTAGTATAGATGTGAATCAGATTATACTTTTTCAGCGCAATATTAAGATTCCATATGGCTGTAAAGTTTTTTCCATTGCTAAACAATATTGTCTTCATAGCTCTTACCACAATATGCAACAACTTTGAGAGCCAATAAATCAGCATTGTGACGAATGACTATTAATCAGAAACAATGAATGCTTATCACAAATACAATTAGACACACTCTGGTCAGATCTGTCGTTATCTCA
>WYDI02030536.1:0-26346 GCA_009867235.2 Psittacus erithacus
TTGGAGCAAGCTGCTCTAGTGGAAGGTGTCCCTGCCCATGGCAGGGGTTGGAGCTGAAGGAGCTTTAAGGTCCCTTCCAACACAAACCAGTCTGCGATTCTAAGAGTTTAAGTAGAGAAAGGAACTCTCTATGCCAGGGAAGGCAGTCCCTGAAATTCCCCCCAGCCTTCAAAATGAGGATTTTTAAGAAGGGATAATGCTGAATGATGGCTCCGGGGAACCATCCTGTAGCTTCCAGCACAATGGACCAAAGATTTTAATTGCTTGTTAACTACTATTGTCGCACACAAGTTAGCAAAGCTGAAACCATCTGACATAAATCACATCTATCAGCCCAATAAATCTTCTCTCAGAATGACAGCTTTGCAGACAGCACTAAATTAGAGCGGCCGTTGCACAGACCTGTACTTACAACTGCCGCCTGCAAACCGGTGACAGATCTGTTGAGACCAAAACACTTGGCATTCTGCTAATGTCTGTCATTACCGTGATTGATAGAGCCCCTCTATCACACTCTGCAGTTGTCTACATTTGCAAAGCTTTATTAAATTACCACGTCTCCCAACTGTTATCCGCATCAGTACAAGGAAATGACCAAGAGCAGTCAGGGACATCTTGAGGCTTTTCAGCTCCAAAGACCTGGGGAGGTGGAAAGGGTGAAAGCTGAGGCTTTGCTGGCTTTTCTCTAGCTAGAAGACTGAGTACAGGATTATCTTTGTGTTTGACACTCCACGCTGGGTAGTGGAGGGGTTGCTCCTGATAAAAGAAAGAGGTTACATTGACAACTCTCTCTCTACCGCTCCAGGCTTGGCAGGACCAAGGGACTCTCTGCTTCTTTCAATGTATTCTAATTATGAAGGTTGAAGGATTGATTCTGCAATCCGTGGTGCTCTCAGGGCTGGGGTTATCTTAATGACTCTCCTGCAAGTGTTCCCCTTGACCTACCTTCAGTGCAGTAACAGGTGCCATTACAATATATTCCGCCCCTGTGAAAGTCCTGTCGTCTCGGAGCCTTTAGGAGGAAGAATACACGGATATATTGTTTCTATAAATCCCCTGGTATTATCTTTTATCGGTAGTAATAAATGTCCATATTAATTAACTTAATGGTTTTAACTGCAGTAATGACTTTGTATTAAGCTAGTGCGCTTTCATGTCCCGTATAAAAGCTGCAATAATAAAATCCATCTACAGTATTCTTTTTTTTTCAACTTCTATTGTGCTGAAACAAAGCAAACCCATTGCTGGAATATTCCAGCCACCAAGGCCAGCCCATGAATCAAGCCTGGTGTAAATCACTTCCACTTTAAAATGAAAGTCTCTTCAAATGTGGAAAGTTTCGAGCAAGTTGCAGATAGAATAGAAACAAAACGGGGCAACCACTTTTCTCCTTATCCTGTATTCTGCTAATAAACAGTGAATCTGGGCCTCAAACTTCTTTCATCCGTTGCTGTGAATATTCTGGGTGTTCCCATCAATATTTAAGAGAAATTCATGGGTTTCTGTGATTATTTTGGAACACGTCAGTGCCAGAGGAGGTGTTGGCTACCAGTAATGGGGCAGGAAATACTGCGTGCGATGAGAGGAGCAAAGGAATAGCAAAGAAATATCTTCAAAATCTTGGTTTTATCCTCCAGGCTGAAATATCCTTACGTTAAATGTGAACTGGAAAGGTGGAAAGTGATGGAAAATCAGCGGTGAGGGGGTGGTGGACTTCACAAAAAGCTTACCTCCATAAACTGACATCTGTGAATAGTTTTTACTGGTTCTGCCAGAGCTCTGTTACAGCCAGTTTTAGTGACTGGTTTTGCAGTGGATTTCAAGCATCACGGCTGCCTTCTGTGACAGTCTGTGTGAAAGGGCCCCATTTTATAACTGGCTCTTACCAGTGTTTTTCCCAGATTTAAAACACTCACATGGATGTGTTTGTTCAGGGTTCCTAAATCCTCCGGAGAAAGACCCCTCCTGGCATCCCAACACCACCTACACGATTCCTTTCAAGCAATCTGAAATTGGAGGTAAAGCCCCTAAATTAGAGCTTCTTGACACATAGAAGGTGCTGCTTTCCAGAGGTAGTTTATCTCTTGCATTAGATTTGGGAGATAAGAAAGGGGATGCACCAGAGAGAGGTCAGTAAGTGGAACTCAGCACCCATTGACAGGGATTTCCTTCAGGTCAGAGTTGCACTGGAGAATGGCTAAGGCTGCGTATAAGCAGGTTTAAATTTTGCACCATAACAGTAAAGGATCTTTGCAAATTACAACTTTTTCTCAAGCTTCTTCACACTTTCGACCAAAAGCACATTGCTGGCACAAGCTGGTTAAAGCAAAAGTGGAAGCCAGGTCTCAGAGAAAGGTTTCTAGTCTGGTCAATGATCCCAACTATTTAACAGTGCAAATGAATCTCTAAATTCTGTCCAGGAAGAAATGATTAGATTGGATTGGCCTTTACAAGCAACAAAGTGAATGGAGAAGCACCTACCAGCCCTTTGCATGGCCACCAAAAATCAGGTTCTGTTCCTCCTGCTCTAACTACTGAGCCACGCTGCTCTCTGTAAAGATGGTTTTGAGCTTTTCTGAGCAGCTTAAAGCAACTCACTCTGGCCCCAGAGCATCTCCTCCAATCCCACAGAACCGTAGAATCACAGATTAGTTTTGGTTGGAAGGAACCTTAAAGCTCATCCAGTTCCAACCCTTGCCACAGGCATGGACACCTTCCACTAGAGCAGCTTGCTCCAAGCCCCATCCAACCTGGCCTTGAATGCTTCCACTTCCTTGAACACTCCTTTGAGAAAAAGACCAGAAAACATTGAGGTTCTTGATAGCTTCTTTTGCTTTTGATGCTTTTCGGCCCCAAGAGCTGAAGCTGTGGCTGTAGCTGCAAATCCATGCTATGGTCGTGCTCTGCAGTCTGAGGCAGCCGGGCTGGGTTGGTGGATATCACTCCAAAGCCAGCTCTGAGCCACGCTGCCCATGCCTGGGCTGCACTAGTGTGCCGGGAGCCTTGCTTGACGGCTCCTCCGGGAGCGCTGGTTATCCTACAAGCTTTATGTAAATATTTGTAAGTGGCACATCTGTCTGAATTACAGCCGTGCCCTCCTGGATTGCTAATTGTAGGTTTTAATTCAGCTCTGACGACCAGTTTACATAAATTAGGGAGCTGGCAGTAAGCAAGCTTTGAGGAGATGGGATATTTAGTGAGAGCTGATTTTTTTCTCTCTGGAATGCTTCTCCTCCCAAGCTAGTGCTTCTTCCCTTAACTTGAATTATTGGGGGGGTGATAACAGAGTAATTGAGTTTTGCTTGTTGAAGGTGTGCAGCACTGTTTTCTCTTTACCCAGCACTGGTGTGCCCAGCACACACCTGTAGCCTAATTGATTTTAATTTGCTATATAAAAAGAAAAGTATTTGGCATTAAATATCCATGGCATAGCCGTTGGCAAGAGCCAGAGCCAGCATGGCTTGGCAATGCTCCACTGGCTTGCTGAGGTGAGGCTCTGCCTGATGCGAGCTCGATGTGCATGTTCCCCAGGCAGTCAGTGCTGGATGAAGGATACACCAACCAACAGGTACTTAAATGATCAATAAAACTCTTTCAGCCCTTCTTCAGCTGCATGGGCTGCAGGACTGGTGCACCCAAGCCAGCTCTGCCATTGAATAAAGCCCAGCCAAGCTGGTTCAACATACAACTGCAAAAGGGCCTGGGACTATCCCTAAGGGCTTTAAAATCACCATTTGTTTTCCTGGCTCTTGTGTGTGCTGGAAGCATTAACGCTCCCTCATGCATGTTCTTGATGCGGAAATCTTGGAATTCAGGAATGTCACTCTCTGTCCTCTGTGAGACTGCCAGCTCCTAAAGGCACTGAGTGATGCCTGCTTGCTTGCATCTTCCTTCTGTAAAACATCTGCCATGCGCTGAACCTTCTAGTATAGTTCTAGATATAGAGTATAGCATAGTATAGTATAGTATATATGCTATACTGTACTATACTATACTATAGAACATCCTCATCCCCATCCTTGCTGCCTCTGCATGTTTTCCGGCATCCCAGACTGAACCTTAAAAGAGAACATTGTCTTAACCCTTCACTGATGAAAGAACCAGAACAGGACTGCAGCCAGTTTAATTTCTGACCCTTTCTTCCCAACATCTACACTAAAACCAATGAATTTTATTCACTTGGGTGACAATTCAGCTGCACCCAGGCTGGTCCAGAGCTCAGTAAAGCTGGCAGGACTCTTTCCATCACTTCCTCGCTGGAGCAGGCCTGCCTCCATGAGCACTGCAAGAGGGTGCCACGGTTCCTGAAGCACAATCGTGGTACCTCACTGCATCCAACAACCAAACTTTTCAGAACAAAAGCTTTAGGGTTATTTTTCTCTCTGGTTGGCTGCTACTTTTTATGGAATCACTCAAGGGCCAGGTTGCAGTTCTGTAATTGTACAGGGCTGTCATCCTCATAAATATTAAACACCACTTCCAAGTGAAACTACAGCTCCTTTTATTGCACAAAGCGATGGATATCCCAGCTGAAACCATTCTGCTTCCTTGCTGGTGCCTGCTGAAAAGTGACTGTGGTTCAAAATATTTATCGATGCTTTGTTGTATTGGGAGAATGCTCAGTGACAGATGGACACTCTCTTTAAAACCTCAGCGTATGCAAATCTCCATACAAAAGAGCCCAGGATGTTTTTAATATCACACACTTGCCTCAGGACATGTTTTTAAATCCCCACTTACCAAGAGGCCTGGCTTTTTATCAGTCAAACGCCTTAAGCACTATGTCAACGTGGACATCTGGCCGCGTGGTTAAAAAATTTCCTATTTGCTAAAATATTTAGTGATGTGACAGGGGTTTTAACTGGGGACATCGGGTCTAATGGCATATGTTTGAACCCAACTGCTCAGAGAGGGAAAACTAACGAGGTAGCTGTTCGGGGCAGTTTGCTCTTTGGTGTGTAGTAAGCCCAAATAGAGAGGAAGAGAGAAGACCGAACTCAGGCGTTATTCCTGAGTAGTGCAGGGATGTTAAGAATTGTGTTTAAAGACATTGAAGTAGTTCATTAGGATTGTTCTGATTCCTCTCCATCATTTTGATGTGTAAGAGAAAGTCTCTTAAGGATGTGTGTGGGTTTGAAGAGCTGCTCCCTTGTTTTCAAGCTGTTGAGGGGGCTGGTTTAACCTCTTCCCATGTAGAAGCCTGAGCAGCACTGATAAAGGGTTTGGGACTGGTGGGGATGGGTGGGAGAAGATTACTAAGGAGTGAATGGATGAAAACAGCAGACAGAAAAGTGTCACGAGTCTTTCAGGTTTCTTTCAAACCTCTTACATTTAACACTGAGCTACTCGGCAGTGGCAATTCCCACCCAACACCATCTGGAGAGCAAGTCTTCAAGCTTCTCGCAGGTTTTGGTGCCCCATCAAGCACCCAGACAATGACAAGGAGTTACGATCCCAGCAGCGCCAAGCATCAACCTTTCTTTCATCCAACTATGCCCAGCAAGTCCTCCTTGAAGGACATTGTCAAGCTGAGAATTGAACAGAAGGTGTTGAATAAAACCCAGCACAGGCAGCAATGCCAGGGCTCTTCACTGAGACTCTTCCGAGGCAATGAGCGCTAACGCAATGTCCCAGCCTGGTGCCAGACCTTTTGCTTCCAGAACAACCATCTTTTAGCTGTAAAAATCAGCTATGCAAAAGTGATTTCCAGCCCGCTCTGCATGGATATGCCATGGTTGTGTAAAAGCAGGAGCGTCAGCTAATTGTTACTCACCTCCTAGAGCTATTCTACTCTCAATTAACACCCCTATTATTAGCAAGTTACCACATGTGAATTGAAACATTAGGCATGTTTGCCTTCTGCATGGGCAGCCAGGCAGCCTGAATTGCTTAGAGAAATCCAGGCTTCCTCACCTCAGTGCTAATGCTAAATCCAAGGATAGTCATTTAACACTGCCATTAACCATTTCATTGCTGTCACTTCAAAAGGAGTTGATGTGACACTGCTGCCGTTACAAAATGAGCTCACAAAGGAAGAAAGTAACGTGGGTCACGTCACCATTGTCATGTTTGATGGCAGAGATTGAAGAATCACTTCATTTGAGGGCAAAAGTTTCCTCTTCCTTCATTCAAGAAGAAAAATGAACCAGAAGAACCAACACACTGTCTGCCCTTTGTCTTGTATGTATGTGATACCTGCATTTTATGTCACTGCATTATTCATGTTTACATTTGATTAACTAAGACCCATTGGGGTTTAATGGTATTCAGTGAGGCTGCAGATATGTTAGTGTGCCACAGAGTTTCGGGTCAATATGTTAGAATAAATGAGGCCACTTTTCCTTAGAATAAAATTGCTGCCATTTGTACTGACTGGTGAACGCTGCACCACTCCATTGCTCTTGCAAAATGAATGAGAAGATAAATTTGGTGGAAGAGCTGCATATTATAATGGAATGTGATGATGTAAGGCAAATGAACAGTAAAATCAAGGAGCTTCGGGTCATTTATGCAGAAAAGAACAAACTGTGTTGGAGCCGCACTCCATCCACATTGGTATCCTGTCTCCAGTGGTGACCAAAACTCTGCTGAAGGTCCAACAGCCCCTGAAATGCTGATGTGATACAGTCAGATGGTGCAAAGCTGGTGCATCATCACCCAAAATAGGTTTGAATCCTGCAGCACAAGGTTCTTCTCTCTTTCAAAGCGCTTTTTATTGTGATAATCGAAGGAGAAAAGGTGATTTAAATAGAGTTTATTAAAACTGTTTTTACCTGGGAGGTGCATAGATGTTACAGGGAAGCCTAAAAGGTCTGGGAGGAGATACCTGGACCCTTATCTGACATTTCTTGTGACTGTAGAAAAGGGAGGGATTCTGCAGGGATGAACCAGCAGAGACATCTGCCTGGAGAGCCAGTCCCTGCTCCCTGTGGTCCCTGTGGTCCTCCAGGCACCTTCTGGTTTTGGTGCCTATCACTGCAGACTTTCCAGCTCTGCATCTGTTCTCCCTCAGAAAGAAAGGTTTTGGCTTCATCCCTTTTCCTTTCTGGAAAGAGACAAAATGTCAGGACTAGATCCAGGGTACATTGAAGGGATGAGGCACCGTCGCAGGCACTAAGCGCTAGATTTGCTGCTTATTTTCCAAACTAGAAGGTGATGGAGCTCTCTTCAAGTAACAGCTTTTTAGCAAACCCCTAAGTTACTTCATTTTTGAAACACAAAGTTGTTTTCTCCAGCGCACATTCCTTCCTTTGTGTCATGTGCTTGTCTTTGCTGCCTCTCTCCCTAGAGCAGCTGGTCACTCTATTTCTATAAAGTATTAATACCCCACCAGTGATATTTATGTACCCAAATCTACATTTTTTTCTTTACCTTTAGATGTTCAACAGCATGAATATTCTTATTTTTTATTTAAAACTAATTTGGAGTTCTCGCTCTCTAAGGGGTTTCTAATCACCAAAAAGTGCCGGAGGCTAAAAGTGATTGACAGGAAAACGTTGTGGCTTCTGAAAAGTAAATTGGCTATTGACAGAGCAGTATACAAAGGAAAATGCTAAATGCTTATTATTTATGAGCTATTAGGGAAAATGTTATTAGCATCTGTTTCCCACATGGGCAAAAACACCTGTCAGACATCAGGCGACTATAAAACGATGCGCAGTTAACAGTTACTTTGTTTAAAAAGTCATTAAAATTGAATGTCAGCTGAAACTTAGGAAAATATTCTTCTTCAAACAACTTTTAATCTCACTGTTCAAAACCAACCCAAAACTAAAAGGAAAGACCTTGCCACGTTTTAATTTCCGGGAGCAGAAAGGAAGAAGGCGTTTGATTTGAAAATGATGAGGTGACTTCTGGTACACAACAAACAAGGTATGAGGAACAAAAAAGCAGAGGAAAAAAGGGACAAGTTGGCTGCCCTCCTGGAGCTGTACAACAGAGGGAATGCGGGGCAAGGTCAGGCATGGATATGGGTTTCCATTCATGAGGATGTTTGGATTTCACTTAAATCTCCCAATAGGATAGGTCTGTCTTTCCTCTGCCATGATGCTCTTCCAACGTAAGGTAAGCACAGAGCAGCACTGGCCTGACTCCAAAGCCAGCTTTGGCGTCAGCCACAGACCAGGTTGTTGATGTCCTCTGGCTGAGTGTAAGAACTGTTGGGTGGCCTTCCTGCAGCAATAGCAATCAGCTTAATGAGTTGCACCTAATGGGCAAACTAATGGCAGGCTCTTCTAGGTGGAGAGAAGAAGCATCATCATCATCATGGCCCATCCCTGGCAGTGTTCAAGGCCAGGCTGGATGGGGCTTGGAACAACCTGCTCTAGTGGAAGGTGTCCCTGCCCATGGCAGGAGACTGGAACTGGGTGAGCTTTAAGGCCCCTTCCAACCCAAATCATTCTGCGGTTCTATGATCATCAGACCTGAGTCACAGTCACCACAGGTCAGGACCAAACTTTGCTGTGCACAGGATGGGTCACATCTGGGTTGGACTTTCTTGTTGTGGATGCAAATAAGAAGGGAAATTGTGGCCAAGATGTTCCCCAGAGAGCAGCCAGGCTCCTTTCCCCATCCACATTGCAGCTGAGCAGGGATTTGACTGGATTTTCCAGCTGTTGCTGGAATTCTCCGGAGTTGCAAAGAGCTGCGTCTAAAAACACCCCGAGCATCTCTCTGCCTTACAGCAAGAAAGGGGGTAAGGCTGGGACAATCCAGGCGTTTCATGCTCAGTATATTTAGGTTTAGCCTATCAAGACTGACCCTACATCAGGATTTATTTTTATTGGAACTGTTGGAGAAAGTGAAGACTCATTGAGGGGTTTTCTACCAAGGAGAATCCCGCCAGCGTTAAAATAACTGGAAACAAGGGGGTTTAAGTGTTAGTTTTACAAAAAGCCAGAACATCTTCTGCTGTTCCATGTGCCACCAAGATTTATTTACCCGGGGAGCCGTTTTCCCTTTAAAAATTCAGAGATGGTTTTCAAGTGGCCTTATTCAGGAAGCAAACCTGATCTCTGTGTTTGTACACAGCTGAGCACACCAGCAGCATCTTAAAACCAGAGGCTTTTTATGACACACGATGTGATGGCACTTTCCCCTCCAGCTTGGTCACAACTTTAGCACAGGTTGTGAAACCAAACCCAGGGGGTCTTGAATGGATGTAGCTCCTAAAGGTGAAAATGCAAGTAAAAGGTGCAATTCTTGGTGTCTGAGCAAGTGTAATAGCAGTATGTATACACATAAGCCTTTGTGGTGAGCAGAAACATGACATCTTCCCACAGCTGCACAGAATAACTGCTATGGCAACGCAAATAAATCATTTGTGTCTATACGATTTGTGTTCTCACCTGGGTGGGAATTTCATACCTGGAATTTCACTTTGGGCAATAGGAAAAAAATAGATGGCCTTTAAAACAACCCCAAAGTCACCCTGGTTTTACTTGCAGTGAACGGGATCGTACTGATCCCGGACACAAGGACAAACTCAGTGTGACACCAGTAAAAATGCCAAAGAAATATGATATAAAATATTGCTTGTCCATTTAAATTATTTAATGTTATTAACATTAATTACCATACTTGGACACCCTGAGTAATTCACACGTTTTCCCTCCCCCAACTTCTCCTCCAAAGCTTAACTCTGAGTTTCAACGTGCACTTGTTTCCCCCCTTTATTCCCTTATAGCAGCAGAAGAGATTTGGCAGATGGTACCTCACCATCCCAATCCACTTTGCTCCAAACCTGATTTCTTCTGTATCTCCTTGTTTTGCACCACAGCCACCAAGTCCAGTTTGATGCATATATGTCTGTCCAGTTTCCAGCTATATCCATAGGGATACTGGGGGGGTCTGGAAGGGTTTGGTCTGTGCCAAGAGCCAGGGTGGGCTTAATTAGTGCTGTTGGGTGTCAGGGACTCAGATCTCTCTGCATCCTCTCCTATCAAGCTAAAGAGATACTGGAGATGCTCAGCACTGTAGTGCAATAAAAGGGTCATATTTTAGTATGGATAGTAGTATAAATTATCTTCACTTGGTGAAACTATTGGCTTTTATGAGTAAGTTTTAATGCAGTTTCTCCTTTAGCCCATAAATTGAGACAACATCTGATCTGCTGGAGGGAAATGATGTCCTCATCGCATGATGGACGAAGAGATCAGCCTGAGCTTCTGATGAGGTTGGCCATCCCCTATACACTGGCAAGGTAACACCAAGGTAAAGGATGCCTCACCCAAGACCTCCTGGAAATGACCAGGAGGGGAGGCAGAAGATGTTCTTAGTTCATTATTAAATCAATTTTGGGGGTTGGTTAAAGACACAATGACTTTTCAGCAGCACAGGACAAAGCAGTGACTTTCAAAACAGCATCATAGCCCAGTAGAGGCAGATGTGCTTCCCAAAGCTGCAATAGCCCAATCCAGACCCTAAGTACCTTCAGAAAGACTTGGGGCTGCCTCTTTCCCTTCTCACCTTCTCCCTGAGAGCTCCCAGCATCAGCAACCACCTCTGCCTTGTCCAACCCTCCAGGCAGGAGCCCTCCTGGGGCGGTACTTCAGTATCGGGCTTTAGCCATCTTTGATGTGCCATTTTCCCTTTGAAATGCAATGGCTCACTCATCTAATCCTCATCGCATTTGGGAAGCTTCTCTTCAGGCTTTCAGATCAGGATGTCAGGGGAGTAGAGGTTGTTTTTGAAAAGGGCCAGTTTGAAGTTTTTTGTTTTTAAAATGTAAATGCTTTTTTGATCAAAATGCAGAGTAATCCTTTTGGTGGTTGTTTCTGGTTGGGTTGGGTTGAGGTTGCATTGGGTTTGAGTGGTTTTCTTTGCTTGAGACTGTAAATAGCCCTCAGACACCCTTGGATCTGTTTTCCTAAACTTTCCCTTGATGCTCATTGTATGGTCCTTACATTCCAAACCTCCAAATTTCTTTCCGAGCATATGTGTGGGATCACTCCAGAAAGAGCTGTGCTTACAGCCAACAGAAACCAACACTGTGCCCATTCCAGCCCCAGGGAGTAAATCCTAATCAGACCAAAATCTGCTGTAATTTATTCCATTTAGCTCATTGAAACGATCCTCTCCAACCCCCGTGCACGTCTCAGGAGTGATGAGTACGTTCTTCCCAAGAAGCCACCGGGAGGGATGAGCGCTGTGATTGAGCAGCTCCAAAATCCCCTAAACCCCCATTTTCCCTTGGACAGAAGTGAATGTAGAATGTCAAGCACAGCACGGGGTGGCTTCCAGCAGCACCTTGAGTATGGAGATGTGGTTTGCTTGGACCTTGCTTTATACATGGATCCTGCAAACACAGCGGCTGCTCCTTGCCCATCCAAGAGCCAGGAGCCATGCTCGAGGCATGGCAGCAGCAGGGATTTAACTTTGAAATGACTTGCACTCAGCCTGTTTTTCCCTACACTAACCTTTCCTCCTCCCACTCTTGAAAGTTAGAAACATCTTTTGTATTCCAGAGGCCAAAGGGCCAAACTTGCCTTTAATTAAAATGCATATTCTTTAATTAAAAGCCCCATAACACATGAAGGGCATTCATTGAAATACGATGTGTGACATAGTCATTACCCTGCTGTTAATTACTAATTAATGAAGCTATTTCAATTAATAGCTTCCCCACTGTCACTCTGGCTTTGACAGGGCTCCGTGCTGAGAAGCTGTAGTGGAATCACAGGCAATCGTAACTCCTGGAACAGCACCAAAAGGCATCAGCTGAATATTCATGTCGGACGCCGTTAACACTTTTCAATTAAACATAATAAAGTAAAAGCTCCCTCAAAAGTGTATATCAAACATGCGTCAGCCTTTCCCTCTCCCCCTGTTCTCTTCCAGCTTGTCAAAAATCAGTAGAAAGCAGCAGGGGGAGGGGAAAAAATGGGTCTTTTTCTTTCCTTTTGACACTTGAGGCTGCAGCATCGTTTATCAAGCGAGTGGTGCTGCAGCACGGGGGAAAGATTTACGTCGAGCCCAGGCTGCAGTGGGAGCACATGCACTTGCAGGTGGCTCTTCTTGCTCTGAGGGCCAAGAACTGCATCCCTCTCTTGTTTTCTCTCCCTTTCCTACAGTAAAACCGCATGGTGACAGGTCCTCAGGGATCTTCCCAGCCTTTTCTGGGGAAGCTCAGTAGCAACGTGTTTAATTTCTACGGTTAAAGGTATCACTTCCTGACTGCAAGGTGTAATTACAGAGCTGTGTCACTGAAGAGGGTCCTGTTAAAAGCTGATATCAGGAACAGTGGGAAAGAAGCTGTTGTGCAGTTGAGTGTATGTTACATCAGTCCTAAAAGATGCAGAGCTGCAATGTGCTCTCTCGGGCACCATCTGCTTGAGGTTTCCCATTCAAAACACTTTGAGAACGAAACCAAGAGAAATTCCTGTGGAGCATATCCATCCTGGACCCCAAATGGTATGTTTGAAGAGCTGGTTTTTTCAGGCAGACCTTGGGAAGGAGGGAGGAATCTCTTAGAGGGGAAACATTATTTACAGAAAGCTGGAAACTGGGAGAAAAGGATGACATTGTCCAACTATCTGTAGTGTTTAGGTGCCCGAGTTATAGAGAGGACTCATATGATTTGTTGTAGAAAGCAAAACAGATGGTGACCTGGTGTGGGATACTTCTGCTGTGGGGACAGGGAAGAGAGATGGAGATTCCTGTGATTCCTATGGAAAAAAAGAGGAAAGCGAGAGGGACCACAAGGAGATGTTTCAATCCATGTCTCAAAGTTTCTGTCTGAAGCCAAGCAAGACTGTACTCATCATGCTGCCTGTTGGAAATGCATTGCTGAGGCATTAGCTAACAGCACAGCATTGAGGGGACTAATAAACAGATCATGTGTTTTGTGTTCAGCATCTCCTGCTCCGAATGCTGGTAACCATCTTGAGCGAGTGGAACTCCATCCCTCCTAGTATAACCTTTCAGCTGCTGCCAGGTTTTCCCACCCCCTTTATAGAGCCAGGCAATGCCCAGTTTCCTTCCCCATCCTTACTGACAGGTTTTCTTCGACACTTCAGGATTTCCTGCTCTGGTCCTAGGCTGAGACTGGAAGCAAAAATCACACCAGCTCTTGAAAACAAGCATTTCAGACACTCAGGAAACTGTGGCTACATCACCCAGTGCCTCCCTCCATCTGGAGGGCAGTACATAAAAGCAAAGACCCTTTTTTGATCTGAAGCAGCAGCCAGATATGCTGAGAATAGGGCAGGATGATTTTACCCACCATCCTGAAAGTATTAGTCTCCATCTTGCTTCTAACACGCTCTGCCTTACAGCAGTTGCTTGCAGGCCTCGGACCATGCAAGTGTCGAGTCAATAGCTAGAATAACCCCCCAGGGATGCACAGACAGTCCTTCTGAATTATTTCTTTTGCCTCCTGCTAAACTCTAGGATGTTTTCATTCCTTTCTTCTTTTTCCTTACAGCCATTCCCAAACTGAGCCCTGCTAAAGCCGAGTGCAAGTGGAGCCCAGCTGATATACTGAAGCATGACTGAGGAGCAATCAATTTTGTCCAGCTGGTTGACATCTAAACGCTGGTCTCCGAGGTCTCAATTAGGATTTGGGCTGCCTCACCTCAGCCTCTCCTGGGAAAAGGTTTTGCCTCTTCTGCTCAATTATATACAGTGTGCTCCACATGCAAGACAGACGGGGAGGGAAGGAGCTTGAGCTCTACTTCAGTTGTTAACATCTGAAGCGTAATTCAGAGGCACACATTGCTGTAAAGGCGTCACAGATTGCTCTTATAACATAATAGGCCCTTGATCTGCTATGTTTGTGATAGGTTTTGGGCCAAATTACTTAATTGGACAGGCCCCTATTTTATCTAAATGCTGTGCCCCTGTCTCAGGCGGCAAGTGATGCTGCACAGAGACCTGTGCCTGACTTCACTGGTGCTAGTGGTGACTTCTGCGTCCACCTGACATGAGCCTGGTTTTATTCCTTATTATTAACAAAGTAAAGAAGGGCAGAATTCGCACAAATCATCCTTCATACATTACATTGCCTGCAAAAGAAAAAGGTGTTTTGGGATATATTGAGAGAAGTATTGGCTGAGATCAGAGATGCCTTTCCCTGGAAATATTAATCCACCAAACACAGCTGAATCTCCTGGAATAATCCTCTCTAATGCACGTTCAGGAAATCAATTCAGTGCTTTGTTCTTTAATCCAGAAATCTCCAAGGAGGAGGAGGAGGAGGAGGAGGATGAACTGACACCATCAGAAGTGCATAAAAATTGGCACTGCATTTAAGGAAGAGAGAGAAAGCAGTGTCTTTACTGAGAGTGATGACAGGTTCTTACCAGCCCAATGGTAAAGATTCACCTACAAGCACTGAAGCCCTGAGCAATGCCTAAATGTGCTGTTTCTTACTCACGCTGTAGGTTTTGGCTCTGCATTAAACCTGCCAGAAAAGGCACTAAAGCAAAACCCCTCTTGGTTTCCATCATCTGGGACACTCCTGGAGGCAGATGCCTTATTGGAGCTGTCGGCCTCAACCCCTCTCAATCCAAACAGCAAAACCAATCACTAATACCCCAAATTCCATTGTCTTGGTGTTACATTTACAAGCCAGATATTCATGCATCTACTTGGCGTGTGCATTAGGCGTGACAGCACACGCAGATACAACCCACACAGGCATGTCTCAGCCAGGCTAACCATGGCAAATTCAGCATATAATTGCATGTGTATTAGCATAGCTGGGTCTCAAACAACAGTGAATCTGGTTCAGTTTCCATCCTGAACAGCTTTATCCATATCCTTTAAACCTGCGGCTAATACATCTTAATGATGCTCTTTCAGGCATGGTTTCTATCCTAAACCCTTTAAAACACAGCTGGTTCCAGGCACGTTTATCTTTTAGCTCTCTCATTTGTCAACCCCAAGCCATTCCCATTTCCATAACCTGCCAGGAAGAGTTTGCCCATCTCAAGTCCCTGTCTCTGCTTTTGGATTTCGGTAACTTTATTCTAACTTGAATTAAAATTACACAATGCACTTCTGAAGTGATCCGAAGGTGCTGAGAGAGATCACTTGGCATTTGGCAAAGCTCAAAGGATGAAGAGCTGCATCCAGAGTTTGGCAACATAAAGACTAAAGCTTTTCACTTCATTCATCACAGAGACACAAGCCAGGGAAAAAATCTGATTTGGAGGTGAATCAAAATCTCTCCATCGTTTTTATTCCTAAAAAATGCTTTGTTTAAGCAAGAAATGAGTTAAATTTGGATTTTATACCCTCAGCTGACTCCAGGCACAATGTTCCCCCTCTGGAAAGGCTTGCCCTGGTCCCTGGATCCAAACCTTTCCCTCCAGGTACAGAACAGCCTGTCCCCACCGGTGCTGGCTCTCCTGGAAGGGCAGCCCAGGGCTGTGTGGACCTTTCTGAGGTCACCCACTTTGTGTGTCCTACTTAGAGGTTTCTGTAATTGAAATTGCAAGGACGGAGGTTTTCTGCTGAGCTTTTGCTGCTCCAGGTGGCTCCTGCAGCGGGAACTGCAGCCTCCAGCCCTTTGCAAAGTGCAACTGTGGCCCAGATGGGCTGAAACACAACAAAATACAGCAGATCAGGATCAGTTACTCATCTGAAGATCACCTCTCTGATATCTGATTATGCTTTTGGTGATAATATACTTATTAAGGAGGGCTATTTTGTTAAATAACCAGTAAATACCCAGGTCTGCGGTGCAGAAGAAGAGGGCACATCCTCCCTCCTATGAGGCTGGGGGCATGTGGAAGCTTTGCTATCTCCCCCAAACCTGCTAAAGAGCTAGGAGTGGGATGGAGGAAACAGAGGGAAGATGCTGGAGGATGGTGGAGTGGACCTGACAAGCAGGTTCGTAGAATCATAGAATCCCAGACTGGTTTGGGTTGAAGGGACCTTAAAGCTCATCCAGTTCCACTCCCTGCTGTGGACAGGCACACCTTCCACTAGAGCAGCTTGCTCCAAGCCCCGTCCAACCTGGCCTTGAACACTGCCAGGGATGGGGCAGGTTGCTTTTAGCAGCAAAACCACATGAAGGCAACTGCAGCTGGGAAATACGTGACACCAGGGTTATGGGGCAAAATAAGAGCAAAGTCATAGAATCACCCATGATCAGCCAAGGTTCACACCTGCCCCAGGCATCTGAAGGGACAAGGATGAATCTCATGGAAGCATCCACCTCGCTTGCAACTCAGGTACACAGGAGAGATAGTAAATGAGTGAGTTTGTCTGAGACTTGGTAAGAAGGGGGAATAAAACCCAACATGAAAGGGAACTTAACAGCTGCATTGAGCCTAAATGGTTGCACAAGAAAATCCCCTGTCAACCGCAAACGGTCGGTGTTTAATGAGGCTGCAGGACGTGCGCGAGTAGGTTGCTAATTTCTCTGTGCAAAGTCCTACCCATGATTATTACACGTGTTCCTTTCCATTGTCTCTCATGGAAGTGGGGCTTTTTCAGAGCTGAACCAAAAAGCAATCTATTAAAGAATAAGCAGTGCCAAAGCACCAGGAGATCGCACCCAGTGCTGTGTTTGGAAGAGTGAGAGTAAGTCAGTAGTGAATTAGTAGTTGCACAGAACAGGGGAAAGCAACTTGGGAAGGGATTCAAGGGATCAGCTGAAGCTTTTCTGGCAGCCACTTCCTCAGTCAAATCATTATTTTTTGTTAATCCTGTGCAAAAATCTGGTGATTTGGGAGCAAAATTTCACAAGTAATTCAGCACTGCTTTAGGAGGCCAAATCCTATTACTGGATAAAGGGACTTTGGCATCCCAGGGACTGAGAGCCTTTAGAAGATGTGGGTTTGTATGGGGAGTTTCTTCTTTTTTCATTATTGGATTAAAACCTACCTCACCCTTAATCCTGCACCAGGAACTGCATAAGCAGGGAGCTAAACCAGCCTGGAGACCAACTGGAGCATAAAACCCCAGTTACCGTTCCTATGGCTGATGCTCATGCTGTGCTTCTGGTATTCTTGACTCTTTGCTGATGGAGCTCAGCTGTCCTGGCTCACACCATGTCCCCAGCACTGCTGTGGGGCCATCAAATGGGGCAGCCTGGCCTAAAGTGATGCCTGAGAGCCCCAAGGGTCTTCCTGCACAGACATACCCCAAAAAACTACAGCCCAGGAGCACCCTGTTGTTTCAGTAGAGGGAAAAAGCTTTATCTTCAAACCAAGTCGTACCTATGGAACTGAGACTGTTTTCCATGTGTTTTCAGGCCGCCTGCACTGAGGGCACTTAGAAACAAACCCAGGAAAATTGGTCTGAAGGAAGAAAACAGGGAATTAAAAAGGGAAGAGCACTTCAAGCTGCTGGTATGAGTTTGATGCCTTGGACCGCAACTCTCTGCCATCGCACCCCCCTATAACCCCCACTTTTAATTACAAGCGGTCAAACTGTAAAGACTTTAATGGACATCTTAATTATTGCATTAAAGTTTGAAATGGAAAATTGCTCATTATGTGCCATGCAATAGGTCACAGCTGCAGTAAATGGTGATATTTTGCTTGTTACGGTGCTGGGTACCCTTTGCAGAGCGGTGGTGTCTTTGGGGCACGTCCCAGCCCTGGGGAGCTGGCAGGTGGATGTTAGATCAGCTCTCTGCTGGGAGAGCATCTGCTTGTGTTTTCAAGGCGAAAGTACCAGCGAGAAGTGCTCTTTGCTATTTCTTTCCTCCTCCAAATTGTGTTATTTTTCTCCTGTTTTGCTTTCCATCTGCTTGAATGTGTTTATTGATTTTGTGTTATGCAAAGTGCAATAAAACAGAATCCTTCCAATGCCAGCTATTGAATATGCCCCAAACTATTTAAATAGAAACCGATCCATCAATCCCAACCCGCAGCAGCAATACAACATAACTGTGATTAACCAGCCTTTAAGCCCAGTACCAGATTCCCAGTCCCTTTTGCACAGTACCTGTCCCTGCTTGCTCAGGGCAGCCTGGAAAGCTGGGATCCAGCCTGGCAGACAGGGTCATTGTCCTGGGAGCTGGATAATTTATGGAATGTGACAGAGCTTATTCTTCTATCTCAGGCTTTAGGCAGTTGTAGTATCCCATGAAGAAGAGCAAGGCTGGGTTTAAGGTGGGTCTGTAGCTTCTTAGAGCTTTTCAGGCCAAAATAGCTCAAGGGTGTATATCAGAGGCTGTCTATTCCTTGATAAGAGGAGCACAGGGACAGGAAAAGATGAGGGCAATTTGCGCTCTGCTAAATTCTTCACCATCATTTTCATACCACAGAGATTCACGTTGGACTTTTTCTGAGCACATTGAGGAGAAAATGAGTGAACTCTGCAGCCCTTAGAGACATTTTCTTGATCGCATGGCCTTGCAGATGAGGTTTTGAAACTCCTTTAGTGGCTATTTACCTTTTTAACATGTACTCCCAAACTTTTGTTCCCTTCCATACTACTTGTACAATTGCCACATAATAAAGGAACATGGATGCTGGGGCAGCAGGTCCTGTTACTCCCCAGCACTGGCTCCATCGGTTACAGCCACCAGCTAAGGCTCTGCTCACTGCCCGGCTGTGCCAGGTAAAGCATCCATATCACCCGTACTGTCCGTGCCAGCTGTGCCAGGGCCAGGCTCAGCAGCGATCACCAGCCAGGAGCTGCCACATCCCAAATCTAACAGCTCCCTCTGTTGGCATCTACTCGAACCTAGGAGCGAGGATGCGAAGAAGCGATCAGTCAGTTTTTACCAGCGCAATCTCCAGGTGGAAGGCAATGTCTCTGGGGGGGTATCCCACCTAACCGAAGCCTTGTTTCATTCGTGTTGCTACTCAAACAGCTGATATTGGACCATGTCTCCTGATGCCGCGCTGACCACAGCTCTGCTGAATGGTCTGATGTAGATGGATGTGCTCCAACAAGGCCCAGCGCCCAAACACACACAAGGATGCTGTGAAAATCTGCCAACCCTGATATTCTCCCAGCGGAGCCTCCCCATCCTCTCGCACCAGCCCTGAGGAGTTAATCACGTTAAGTGCACTTGAGCTCTGTCTGGCCCTGACTGATCACGCAGATTAGCACCTCTGCATACAGAGGAAAGTCAGGCGCTGTGAAAATGATTCACTGCCTTTATTCAGTTAGGTCCTTCTGTAACAAAACCTCTCAGGCAGCAAGCCTTGGCAAGGCTGCTTAAAGCAAATCACAGCACGGCTGTGTAAAATGGTTTCAATACTTCTCCAGAGGTACAAACATAACGAAACCTCAGACATACTGCAGATATTTAACTTACCAGCCAGCTTACAGAGAGAGATAACCTGGACTGCCCACCAAGGTGTTAGCTGAGTTTAGAGAGAAGGCACAGCAGCAACACTGACTTTTCGTTGAAGATGAGCTCCAAAGATGCCAGCTTGCAGAGCCAAGGGGCGGCCAAGCTGCCTGCTTTGAATGCGACTGATTTAAACTCAGCAGCTCTTCCCCAAGAGATGGTGCAAGCAGCAGAGAGAACCAGAATCCCCTCCTTGTGCTCCTGGCCTACAACAACGAGCACGCAGGGGAGACGTTGAAAAGAAACCACATCTCTTTTTTCCCTATGTCTCTATAGAAAAGCCATGCAAACAATCTGCTCGGAGCGGATGAGGGACAAGGCTGGCAGAGATGTCTCCACAGCCTCGGGCCTCTTTGGCAAGCCTGGCTTGCATTTGCTCTGTGTGCCCTCCCTATTTTACCCACTGGTTTTAAGAGGCTTCCCAGCAGCATTCGTGTGTCCTGGCTCTGCAGCACCTCAGATACGAGGTTGTAGCAACCAGTCTTGTAGAGAAAAAAAAGCACAGAAGGAGGAAAAAAACCACTTTCTTAACAATCCAGCCCCTGTCAGGGATCCCATATTCTCTTGCAAAGATATCAGCCAGTTGCACCTTTATCTCTTAATATCCCCAGTAAGTAACCCAGCTTAGCTTAGTGGCACCCATCAATGGCTCTGCAACTCAAAGGCGGTCAGTATTTGCAGCATAAACTCAGCCATTCAGAGACTCTACATGGGTCCAACACACCTTCCAAGAAGATATTTGGCCAAAACAACAGCAGAAGCAGGGGGTAACCTAAAGCTTTTCCTGCCCCATGGGGTCCCTTGGGAAATCTGCTCCCAAGGCTCAGCTGAAGTTTCCTGGAGCAATCAAAGGGATCCTTTCAGGCTGTACGCAGGGGGTGGGAGGGAAATTAATGAATTGCTTTAATATGAAATGTCACATTTAAAACAGAGCCCCCAAAACCAGAAAGCGGAGGCGGTAAATCCTTCCCTTCTAGAGATCCTGTGGGAAAACCACTCAAAATAAGCAGGGTCAGGCCTCAGGTCCAGAAAACACGGAATTTGGCACTTAGAGTTAAAAACAGTTATAAATAACTTAAGACATTCAGGCCCAGAGGCGTGCACAGCCGAATGTTTCCCTCTGACACAGGGAACTGCAGGGATCCACATCAGTGCTATGGATCCTCAATGCAGAAATTTGCTTTATGCCTAACCCAGAAACAAAACCTGCCCCTTGCAGGCTCTTTGGAAAGTCTCCTGTGTCCCTTTGGGAGCGCATGGAGGATGTGTCTAATCAAGCAAGAAGCCTTTGGGAGAATAGATCCATAGTACAGGATGTGACCTGTTTTTCCAATACATTCGCAGCATATGGCAAAACAGCTCCCAGGGGATTCCTTGGCTGTACCTACACCATGAGGTCAGCCCAGCTATGCCTGACCATGGGTGACTGCTCCTTAGCTTGGCTCTTACATTGGAGTAGCTCTATGTTGGCTCAGGGATGGAGTAAAGCCAACCAGGAGAGATGGGAGCCCTTGAGCAAAGATGGGCTCAGCTGATGTGTGAGATTTGCTTTGCCGCATCCCAGCTCAGCATCAATGCAACCTCATACTCCTGGGTCCACAGCAGACATCCAGCCAGAAGACTTCCCCTGAAGGGAAGCCTGGAATTCATCTCAACCTGGCTTGTACCTGTCAAGCAGGCTGCAAACGAAGGCACGCAAGGGAGGGGTAAGGTCAGAGGTACATCCATTTGGATTATTCCTTTCATTTAGTTCAGAGGACACGTGTCACCATCTGCCCTCCCTGTGGTCCCAAGCCACAGCAGCCTTTGGAGACACACCGTGTGAGCTGCTTCAGCCACATGGTATTTGTCCACTACACACAGCCTGGGGCACATTGGTCACGCTGGCTGTATCCTCACTGGAGGTGTTGAGCTGGAATGGCTCTGCAGGCCATCAGCTATGCCCTGAGCACAAAGTAAACTCTAAATTTCTTTTCTCCCATGGGTTCCATCCAGACCCACAACGTATTTGGTCCCAATATACGTTTTCCTGTTAAACACCTAAAAAAATATGTTCTTTGGCACTTGTGCGACTATGACAAAGACGTGACACTCTCCTGCCCTTGGGCTGCCTGTTGGACTCATCCCTAGAGGTCCATATATGCAGAGTCTGTGTCCACCCTCTGGGCCTCTCCGAACAGGAGGAATGCGCAGAGGCCAACGCTGTTAACAGCAGCCACCAGGTTGAAAACAGAGATCCAGGAGCCGGTCGTTTCAATCAGGTAACCAGCCAGGTACACGCAAATGACACCTGGGATGGGAGAGAAGAGAAAGAAATGCAAAGGCTCCAGATCCAGATCCTGGTTTCCTGCAAGGATACGGCTGCCCAGGGAAGTCTGAGCTACAGGAAGGTACTTTACCTAGGAGGGCTCCGCCTGTATTCCCAACACCTGTAAAGGAAAGCAGGTGTATCACAGGAGGAAGCTGAGGCTGCACATGTAGAATAGACATTGCACAGAGCTCAGACCTTCCTGTTGATGACAGCATTCCCCCCCGCACACACAGCCCTTGCCACAGGAATCCTTACCGAACAGCAAGCCAGCGCACGACGGGGCCAGATCCTGTACGTTCACTGAAATGCCACTAGTGAGAAACACAGAGGAAAAAGGGTTCGTTTAATGGAGCATGGCTCCTTTTTCATCATTCACCCAGAGCTCAGCTGTTAAACAAAAGGAAGGGACGAAGGCAATAAACGGCATTGGTGGGAGAAAGGAGGAGAGAGGCTGAGAGTGAAGCAGCACTGTAGAGTACCAGGAGGAAAAGGATTTAACTTCAAGTGTTTAGAGGGTCAAAAATGCAATTCCCTTCCTGCTTCATCTCCCTAATCCCTGCCGGTCCCAGCCCTTCCCCACACTAGAGGTTTGCTGCATCATTTCCAACCCACTGAACCCCACCACCCTCACAGGGACCAACGCAGGATGCTCAGACAAGCACCAGTTCTTGCTCTGACAGTAACGAGGGAGGCAGCTTCCTCCAGGACCCCGAAATGCCGAGTGTGGGATAAGAGCTAAGGGCCACCGCTCCTGCTGCTGTCGCTGGTTACCTGTGGTTAAAGGTCTGGAGGCCAACAGAGGCGGAGGCAAACACTATTGCTTTGCAGAAGCTGGAGGTCTGGCCCAGGCACAAAGCAAAAATGCTCGAGACACCAGAGCCAATGACCTGGAAGAAAGGGAAAATCAAACAGCAGAGCACATTTTCTGTAGGGAATAAAGCGAGTCCTTTCATGGACAAACTGTTCCTTTCTACAACGGCAAGAGCTCGTATGCACCAGCTGCTTCCCAAGCCTTTCTTTCCCTGGTGTCCTGCCTTTCTGTGTCTGTCCGGAGGGATAGGATGCTGCAGAACAGGGAGGATACGTTGTGCTCTCAACCAACGTTTCTATTTCTGTCCATCCTTGTATTGCTATTTCCTCAGTATCTAAGAGATCATTTGGAGTGACGGCGTATGGCTGGCCTCTGCCTATGAAGGAAAACCTCTTCAGAGCACTCACACATCTCTGTGCTCAGCATCACTTTTGGTCCACACTCTGTTTCTTGGTCAGGGTTTTGTGCTGCATTTTGTTTCCCGTACATACTGATCACCAGCCAATCTGCAACGCTTCCCTCTTTCCACCCATAACCAGCAACCCAGCTCCATAAGAAGTCTAATCCTGCCATGTAAGCAGAGCCCAGCAGGTTACGAAGGTGTCTGTCTTGTGGCTTCAGCTCTCTTACCTGCATGAACTTACGAATGGTGATTGTTTTGTACCCTGGAAGAGAGAGGGAGAACTGGAGTTAAGCACAGCTCGCCGGGTCTCTTTGCTCTCCAGCCAGAAGACCACAGGGTCAGTGGATTTCATACGGCCAGATGTCGTCTCCAGGTGGATATTGCAAGTGAGATCAAAGGGAGCCCCAAACGCATGGATGGGATTTGAACCCTGCAGTATTTATTCTGCTTTCAAATCAGAACCTCACGTCTATTTGCTGGGGTTTCATCCCACCAACAAGCCCATCTCCTCCCACCCGGGTCCTCATCCCACATCACATAAAATAAGAGCTGAGCAAAAGCCAAAAGAGCCCTTACCTTGGCTGATTAAATGATCAGACAGAAATCCACTGAACAAGCTTGTTGGAATCGCAACCAGCCAGGGGACTACATTAAACACCCAATCCTGAAAGGGAGCAAAAGTCAACAGAGGTTTGCTGTCAGAGCCGAGTTTCTTTGCAAACACTTCATGTGATAGTCTGTGTTATCTTTAGAAAGGAAAACAAATGGAGTGATCAGGACTTCTTGCAGGATCTCTGCCCTCTGTTCACAGCAAGCTCCCAGCTACACCCTGCATGACCCCAAAGTATCTAAGACGCCAGGAGCATCACGGGGCTGTAGCATCTGTGGGTTTCTTGTCTTTCCTTTTGCCCTGGTGACCCTGCAGAGGCAGAAAGCTCCGGGAAAGAGGGATTAAAGTTTACTGCTCCTAAAGGAGATGTGGCAGAGCCGCAGAGCCCTGCAAAGCAAGTAAAGACTTTACTGTGCCCTGTGGGTCATCAGTAAAGCTGCCAGCAGAATTCCGCCATCAGCTTCAGCCTCATTAGCAGCATCCCTGTGAAGCTGAGGGAACAGAGCTGGATTTTCTAATGCCAGGATTAGGAAGCGTTGTGGGCAGCAACATATTTTGGCCTATTTTCAATTAAGCGAGCTCGCTGCAGTTGTAATCACAGATGATTACCAGACATCAGGATTAGAGCAGATCAGAGGCGTTTTGGTGCCCAGATCCCACAAGGAGCTGAAATCAGTGTGGGTTGGGCTGAGCTTCATCTCGGCTTGTTGAACCATCCATCATCCCCAGTGTATCCCCCTTCACTCAGAGCCTGTCACCCCACAGGGGCATCCCTCCCTTCTTTGCCTGGCTTTAGGATGCCAGCTCTTAGACGATCTTGTATTTGAATAATCCTGCTCCTGGATATCACACTAGGGTCCATCTCCAGCTTTTGGTGTCTCAGAACTTTGGGTCTTGGTCACTTTTGGAAGTGTTATCCTATAGGGCTTGTGGGGGTGTCTGTTAACAGTCTGGGGTTGCTCAGCAAGTCAGCCCCAACACTCTGAACTGCCCATCCCTACAGAGCATCACCTGGAGCCAAACCCCCCCATCACCTCCATCCTGATGGGCTGCCAGCAGTGGTGAAGGCAGCCCACCTGCAGAAAGGGACTTTGACCAGTAGGTGACACAGGTTTCCCACATTATCATCCATCCTTTAGAATCAAGCATCCTCAAGCCCCTTTCTATTAAAACATATGAAGCCATTACCAGATGCAGGAACACTCATAGAGCATCTTACATAAAGGCACCATGATATAATGCTGAACAGATGGTAAATTACTGCTGCACAAGCACATTACTTGAGGTGCACAGATCTTGTCACTACAATATGTTTGCTCGTTTTAATACATGATTTTAATATGAATATCAAGTCTGCCATAAAGCACTTTACACATGTAATATGAAAAGGCATTTGTAAGCAGCTCTGGAAAGTATAAAAACCTAACAGAGCCATTGCGTAAAGATTGTCTTGAGTTTCTGAGAACAAGATCTAAATACCAGCTCTCAGCCCAGATGAGTATTGCCTAGGCTTCTGATGAATGGGAGCATCACTGGTGCTGAGGTGAGGGAAGCTGTTGTAGTATTTTTGAAGTATGTGTTATTAAAGGTAATTATGACTTTCTCAGGCCTGAGCTATACAATTCCAGTACAGTTAAAAACCCTGTGAGAACTCAAATGTGAATTGTGGTCATTTGCATATTGTTGTAGCTTATAATTTTTTATTTAATATTTAAAAAATGGAAATATATATAAAAAATAAAAACCCAATTAATTATATTTATATATACATTGCATACATGTCATGCATAATGCCATGAGCCCGGTGCCATTCAGAAACCTCAGAAGAAAAGCAGTCTAAAAACCAAATATAACCCTTTCTTCCCTTTCACAGAGCTGCTCCAGCTCCACCTCACTTCAGCATCCCTAAAGAAGCAATCAGAAACCACTGGCTACCTGAAGGGAGGATGCACCTCCAAATGTGTGTGCAGGCAAATAACAGCTCCTAACCCCACAGAGAAACCTCCCACCTCCTCCTGCTTCCCAGCCTGCTCCTACCAAATCCCTCTGCCATCATATCGCTCCCCAAGAACCCGTTTCAGCAGGTACCCAGCACGGCTTCCTGCGCACAGAGACCTGCAATGCTTCGGAGCCAACTTACTTTTGACTCAGGGAAAGTTTCCTTAAAGAAAGTTGGCAGCCAGGAGAGGAGAGTGAAAAACGTGCTGGCCGTGGAGAGCTGAGCGATGATGACAGCCCTGGAGACACACAGCGGGGGGGAAAGCATCAGGAGGGACAAGGCACATTGGAAACAGGCACTTGAGCAACCAAATCTTTCAGTTCCTGGTCTATAAAGGGATCTCTTGCAGTGCTGCAATTGCTTCCTGCTGTTTCCATAGGTAATGACTCTTTTTGGCTTGTCACTCACAGCGCTGCTCGTTCCTCCTCCTCATCATCACCCAGTGCCCATCACCAGGCAAGGTTAACTGCAGCAGCAATTGTGCAAGTGCATTTCCAAGTGCTGAGCGCTGGCCTGCTCCAGAGGTGTTTAGGGCTTCCTAAAGACTTGTTAGCAGCAGATGCTCTATGGTTATTCCAGGCAGGAATGGGCTTGCTATCCTGCAGTCCCACCACCCTCCTCCCTGTCTTAATACAGCACTTGGGAACATGCTTGGATGAGCTTCAGTACCGAATGCATCATCCCGAAGGAAAAACGGCTATTAAAAAGCTGTTTTGCCAGCAGTGAGAACACCCCTGAGCAGCACTTCTTAGGAGCCCATTGCAAGCAGCATTTCCAACCAGACTGGTGGAGAATATCCCTCCAGAGGAGCACATGACATCCAGGAAACAGCCTGTGAAGGAAAAGGATTTGCCAGTAGCATTCAAGCCTGACATTCCTCTGGATAGGACATAAACCCTTTTGTCAAGCTTACCTTTTTAGTTCTAACCCCTTTATACAGGGGCTATAATA
>WYDI02030536.1:26372-53988 GCA_009867235.2 Psittacus erithacus
ATAAGTGGACAAAACACACATATGCAGAAGAAATAAGCACAGAGGGCAGGAAAAAGCCCTTGGAAGGAGGCTGCTCCCCAGCCCTGCCGATGCTCAAGGCCCCAGCAGCTGCCTACCATATCGGTGCCTTCCTAAACAGCTGCTTCCAGGGAACTTTGGTCTGCTTGGATATTGAGAGGCCTCTCATTAAACAGTCTATGGGGATGATGAATTCTGCAGGGAAGAAAACACACAAAGGGAAGCTTTGATCAGTAATTTTCCGTGCAGCTGGAGGGAGCCTTGGGAGGCCGCTCCACAGCTACCTTTAATCTCCTTCTCACCCTTGTTTTTTGCCTATACCACTATTGAATGCTCATGAAAAGACCTTTTTATATTGCCCAAAGTTTTCCCACTGTACCCACATACTTTGCCCATCCAGCCACCTTCACCCATTTCTTATATCTCCTGTTATAATGAAAGAAAAATCCCTTGGGCAGGGACCAGGACTGGATTTTGTGCAGCATCAGGCACGCACCAGGCTTCTGGTGAGCTGGGCTCCTACATACCACACAGTACTAATAATGCTGTAGCCAGGTGTAAGGCTTTCCCCATGTGTGGAATTACTCCCAGACAGTTATTTCAGAAGAGACATTCCAGATTAACTGGTTTTTAAAAGCTCTATGTGTAAATGCTCTTTGTTTGGAATAAGCATCTTGCCCTGCTTTAGCTTAATCCACTTTGAAGATCATGCTCTCTTTGGTGTTTTCACTGGTACTTAAGAGTCAGATCAGGCTCTTGGCAGCAACATAATCCAGTGTGGGACTTGGAATAGGAAATCAGCAATGCCAGAGCTCAAAACTGCCAGCACAAGGGATAGAGGTGACTGGATTTACCTTTCTCACTCAGGAGGTACTTGCAGGTGCAGTAAACCCAGAGCAGCGTGAGCAAACCAGAGAAGTAGAAAACGCTCTCCCATCCATACCAGTCCAGGAGAAGAGATCCAGCACCGCCAATCACCAGTGTCCTGCGAGGAAAACAGCCCTTGGATTTACAGGTCTGGCCAAGAGCATCGGGACTGGATGCTTCAGTGGGAGCTGCTCCCCAGGGTGGATGCTACACATCACTAAAGGCACTTAAAAGAGCTGCTGCACATCAGCCCCATCACACTGTGTCTTTGCAACCTGCCCTGCTCCCTGCATGGCATCTTGGGCTGGATCCTTACTCGGGCAGGAGAAACCATGAAAGGATCTCACCAACCCCTCACTGGAACATGCACATCTGTATAGAACACGGGGTTACTGGTGTGCAGGAAGCATCGCAGAGAATGTACAATACTGGAAAGCCAGGTGATTAAACACGGTAATATTTCTATTTGGCTTTTAAGCAACTCTTCCATTTAGAAAGAATATTCTCGTGGCCATTAACATGAGAAGTTATATTACCCCATCTATCAAAGAGGACAGGAGAGCAGTTTCAGGCCAACCCTTGCTCTTGCTACTGGATCAGGCTGTTTCCCACAGTAATTCAAATGTTGCAAACACCCTTCAAAGTCTGCCTTGAAAAGGAAGTTAAAACCATACCTAAACCCTTGACATGCAGAACAGCAACTGCCTGAGGCTTCCTCAGCTGCAGCCGGTGTCCTCAAGGACCCAGGAATCCACATGCAGTTTGGGCTGTGACTTTTGCCTCCAACTATTTAATGGCGTTTCATCACATAGGATGCCTGGAGACTGCCACGCGCTGCTCAGAGCCTTCTGAACTTACCCAAACTGCGAGCCGGTCCCCACTGTGCTGTAGGTGAAGGCTCTCTCGTTCTCACGGACCTTCTGGGATAGCAGGCTGGCCAGAGATGGGAAATACACCCCTATAGGCAATGGGAGGAGGGCAGGGAGCAGTCAGGCTTCTGCGCCCTTGAGAGCAAACCAACCGCAAATGTAAAGAGCCCAGCAGGAGCTAAACACTGAGACAAAGCACCAAAACCTTTGGTGAATTCAAAACAGGAGCATAAAACAATGTAAGTGAATCCATCGCCATGGAAGTTTGGTTGTGGCCTTCTCCATAATCCCTTGTTTCATCATTACCTTGGCTACTGTAAATCCATCAGTGCCAATTCACTTACCCCAACAGTTCCCAAGCGCTGCAGCTTGGCAAGAGGGAAGGAAAATCATCCCAAATGATCCAAAAGTTTTAGCAAGGACTGCTTTTAGCCAAGTGCTTTGAAGGGGTTTTAAGATGTGGAAACCCAAAGAGGAACAGGGGTGGTTTCAGAAGCAGGAGCCCTCGCCTGGCACAGAGATTTCTACAGGGGAATGAGTTGTCAGTGGCTTTCTCTAGAAATGTCACTTCTTTCCCCATGGAAGTCCTGGATGTGGAGGCAGTTTTGAGGCAGAGGATGGTTCAAACATGCAGGAGAAGGGTCCATGCACAGCAAAGCACATGGCTTGCATCTGAATTCAGTGCACAAGGGCCCCCATGCAAGCAAGCCCATGGGCAGACAGACACAGACACATGCTCAGGACATGGGTCTCACCTTGCAGCAACCCCATGAGGAACCTGGAGGAGGCCATGAAAGCGAGATGTGCAGAAGTGATGTGGGTGAGCAGCGGGGTGAGCACCGTGAGGAACCCCCAGGCCGATGCTGACAGGAGGAGGACTTTCTCACCCCCTATTCTGGAACACAGAAACCACATTATCAAAACCAAGGGGAGGGCGAAAGGGCAAAGTCCCCCGGTCAAGACCCAAGGGTTTTTCCCCGTTTAGCCTGTTTTTAAAAGCCACCTTTCAGTCAAACCTCTCCCTCGCTCACCAATGTCTTTAGCCCCTTGGGGGCAGCTCTGACCTCCCGTCCCTTCCCACCTCATCCTCCCCTGGAACAGGCAGTGAGTTGGGATTGCTCCCACCAGGACACTGGCCATGAGTGCTGCCCACCCAGCTCCAGCACACACCTACCCTAGAGACAGCACCACATTGATGTGCTCAAGTCTCTAACAGAGGCGAAGCCCAAGCTCTCGTCACCATCCTGCTTTTCTTAATCAGTGATGGTGTTTTCTCTTCCATCTGCTCCTTTGCACCAGCTCTGCCTGTTCACATGTAGGTTTTTGCTTGCAAAACATTGAGGAACATAATGAAGTATCATAGTGCGCTGCATGGATAATGCACCTCTTCAAGGCATGTGTTCCTCACAAAGGATGTCATAGGAAAGCCCTCCTCACTAAGAATGGGGTGGCTGGGGAAAGGAACCCGGGCAGGTGATTACTCAGATCTTTCCTTATAGTTAGCTGGGGAAGTTGGTTTTTAATTGATATGGTAAAATGGAAACACTTGTTTTTCCCAAACATGATGGAAACTGTGATGGGGGTTTGCTTGTGCATGAGAATATAGGGTGGAAAAACTGGAGGTGCTGAACTGAAAATGAAGACAGGCTGTGCACGCAGATCAAATCAAAGCTGTAGTGCTTGCAAAAGGAAACGTTTTCTTCTTGTGGTTAGTGATTGCATATAAACCCTTGATATAAACCCTTCCTGTCCAGCCCTGCTGGGATCAAACTGTTTGTAAATGGACAATGAGCAGCAGCCATGAAGTGTGTGAAGAGCATCAGCATTTATCACTTCTCTAAAATAAACCCTGCTTCACACCCACTATTTCTTTCATGTAAGCCTATGGGTTTGCTTTTTTTACTCCAATTACGGAAGCAGGGCTAAAAACAACCTCCATCAGAAGAATTACGCTGGTGTAGAAGTGCTCTTCGCTGTTTCCAGGTGACAAAAAACCTATGTTGGTCTAAAGTGTCCATAAATGTGACTGTAGATCTCTCCTGGCAGTTGCTCTGTAGGAGCGCTTGAGGCCATAATGACTGTGTGGATACCCCTGTGTTTGCTGGAGATTTTGGCTATGCAAAGTCCATCAGTGCATACTGCCCCGTAAGCAGTGCAGCAATTTCAAGGCAAAGGAATCTAATCAGACAGTCAAAACTACACATCCCCTCTGAATCACAGCTGTAGATCCTGAGTGAGGCTGGTGGAGAGATCTCAATGGCTGTAAAAGCAAGCCGCAGTGACCCATAAAGCATGTCCCCATAGACACGCTTCACCCCATCACTGTCCCAGGGTGAAAGTTGGTGCAGCCACTGCCAAGACTAGAACTGGGGTTGGTCAAAAACAATCTAAGTGTCATTAAATAAAGCCCGAGCAGAGCATTAAATAAAGCCAAACATGAGAATAGTTTCCAGTACTGGTCACTGATGTGTCCCCCGATAATCTGTGTCAAGCAGTAGCCCCAGAAGAAGCTGCTGAGCACTATCCCAGACTGCTTCTTGTCCCAGTCAAAGTAGGTGCTCAGGGCGACGGCACAGATGGGCACGGTGACACGGGCGCAGTACAGCAGGCACGTCCCCAGCAGCAACATCACTGTCCAGACACGGGCCTCGGGTCTGCAAGGAGGGAGAGGAAGATGGGGAATGGTCTGAGGGGTAGATCCATGCACAGAGAGGACTCAAAGGTCAGTCTTTGCTTGCAAGCTGAGTCTGTCTTCATACAGGTCAATGCAATCCCCTGTGGCACAGTGGTTCTGACACATCTGGTGACTTTATGAATGATGCTAACTTTCATCCCAAACACTATTTGACCCCAGCAGTGAAATAATGCCTGTCCATAGGCTTCAAGGTGGAACAGGCTGCTTCTGCATTGCTGTGGATGGAGGGAAAGGACAGGGAAGAACTGTTTGCTTCTTTCCCAAAACAAAAGCTTTAGAAACTGTTCTTCAAAAGGTAAGGATAAAAAAGGAAAGGTCAGTGCATGAGGTTGGAGGTATTTGCATAAGACACACCTCTTGGTAGCAAACATTTGCTATTTGGCATTCCTACCCCTTCCCCAGGGAGGGTGACTGTGTGTTATTCTTCCTAAATAGGAGGGACATGGAGGTTTTCTTTAGTGAGACACAAAATATGACGGGGCTAAAGAGCCAGAGAAAGGAGCAAGATAATCAGGCTGGCCTGATAAGAAGCCTAAGGTAATATGAGCAATAATACATCAACAGAATACAATTTTTGGTACATAAGTACTCAGCCTCAAGAAAAGCGCACCCCCCTGCAGAAGATACAGGCTGGAAATAGGTGGGAAAGCAGTTTTCTCCTGCTCCAAGTCAGCGATGTTATTCTGGAGCAGAGCCCCACATTTTGCTGTCAACTTCAAGCTGCGGTATCTGAACTCTTCTGCCTCCCCTCAGTCCCACTAGCATCAGTCTGGATCCCCCTTTGCCTGTGAATTACAGAGTTAAAAGCTTAGTATGAACCCCCACTATTTGTATTGGGTTATTTCTATGCCCAGAGGCCAGAGCACAAAGCACTGAGCAAACAGGCTCGCTCTGCTCCAGAGATGACTGGGGAATTCACAGTACCTGGGCATTAACCTCTGTGCTTTCCACCCTATTACACATACCCACCTCCCGCATGGGAAACAACCTGCGCCACTTCAGGTATCAGAGTGAGCATTTATTCCTCTGTCCTGGAATGATGATAAATGCAGGTTAATCCCACACAGAACAAAACCATTTATAAACGTGTCAAATGGCCCATCACAGGGGGAGGCAAAGGAACAATGAAAAGGAGAACACGCAGGGCAGTTGGACCTGCTGGAGGTGAATTTATTGCTGTTTCCTGGCAGGGCACATAAGCAGCTCAGTGCCAACCTCTGGCAGGAGGCACTGGAAGTGTTTCAGTTGTGTTCTGAAGGTTGGAACCATTGTCACTGTGGACACGTACAAAATAACAGAGGAACCAGAAAACCTCATCTGTCTTTGCTGGGGGAATAAGTAACCAAGGCTTGACCTGCCTCAGCCATTTGAACTGATAAGCGCTCTCAGAGTCTCTCCTGGTCTCCCAGCCAGAGGAAGGTCTGCAGCAATCAGACATGAAGTTGGCATGATTTGGTTTTTGATCAGCTCTGCGATCACCAGATCCACCAACTTCAGCTTCCCATGGGAAAGCACAATGAAACCAAAGGCTCCTGGATGTCACAGGACCAGGTCAGACCAACCCCAGCAGGACAATATGGGCAGGGTTTGGGTATAAATCCCCCATCAGAGGGCAGATGGGGAGTAACTGACAATGGAAAATGTTATGGAGGGGTATCTGAGACAATCCAAGATGGGATGCTCGCAGGTATAAGCGACCAACCTTCTGCACCCACCAAAGTGGGCTGCTGCCAGACCAGGTCCATAATCTCTCCTGTTATCTCCAGTGATTATTTTGAGCTATTGAACCTGCAGCTATTGAGGTGACAAGGTAAAACGCAGCAGCCTGCCCTATGTGTAGGTATTTCCTATTATTTAGCTGCCAAGAGAGTTTTCGACATTGTGCTTTTGTCCCTGGAGCAAAGGGACAGCTTTATGAGTTTTCTCATTAGCTGAGCTCTGCCTCTTCTCTCAGCAGTTATTCGGATGAGTACAGCAGCATTTAATGGGATATTAGAACGACATTCTTTCCTTGGCCCTAAACCCTGTATGGCTCTGCAAGGCGTGAGATGGAGAGAAAAACACTTGTGCAGCTCAACCAGTCTTTACTCTGCTTCTCTTTGTAATATTGCCATGGTCTGTTCCATGTTTGCAACTAGGAAAAGCAGCAATGACAGTGCCCAAGGAAGGTGCAGGCACAGTTTGGTGTTAACGGGCTGAACCCCAAAGAGCAATGAGCAGGCTGCAGGGCGGCTCTGGCTTCAGGGCAGAGAGGCAGGAGGGGATGCTGTGAGATTCCAAGCTTTTTTGTCACTCCAATGAGGTGGGCAGAGCCACCCAAACCCCCAGCCCCTGTGTTGGTGGCACTCAGGGGGATCTGGGGAGTGGAGGGACAAACACCATTCAAAGCACAGCTCAGATACAGCAGCAGGATTCCCAAGCAGGGGTGCTCTCCTGACAATCATCCTCAGCTGATGCTTGGACAGAACTCCAGTGAATTTCTTCTCTTGACTTTTATGCTTTTTCAGAGGCACTTTTTCAGGAGCCCCTGGGTATATGACACAGTCCCAATGCTTTGATTACACCAAACTCTATACATTCATATTCTCTTCCCATATGTTTAAATGCATCAGTAGAGACTTACGCTCAAAACAAGTGGAGATGATAAAGATGGCTTCAGACTACCACTTGCTCCTCAGGTAGCATATCCAGGTAGGAAAAACCACTCAGACAATATGAGTGTCAAACGTAATCACTGGCTGCCCACACCCACCTGAGAACATAGCAAGAATTATTCCCCTGCAAGGACAATGATGTGCTTGCATCAGAGGAAAGAGCTCTGTAAATGCATTTTCTCCTAATTATAGTTATCACAGAGGCTGCTGATGAGTCAATGCTCTGCTCAGTGCAAAACAACAACAGGAAAGGTTACAGGAGAAACCTCCACTAGCACAGAGGGGGAAAAATAGAACTCTCCTTCAAAAAGTAAGGAATAATGACAACTCAAACACTAGTTTTGGGGGGTAAAATCAGCCATCCGAGAAGTGAAGCTTTATCAGCATTAATGAATTTAATCTAATGGATGAACTGAGGAGGGATGTACACATAATCTGTGCTGGAGATAACCAAACTGAGTCAGAATAAAGCGTATCTAAACTTAAGGAAGTTGCAGCCATTGGTGTCGTCGGTGCCACCATGTGTAGCTCCCCAGCCAAGCAGACAGACTGAGCATCTCCCCACAATGGTCCTGGCTAAGCCCCAGATATTTGCGGCAGAAACCTTCATGAGAAGGGGCAACCACCCCCAATCCATCGGCAGGTGACTCACCAGAGAGACACCTAACTGACTGAATTGGATGCCCATGACGGCAGTGGCTCCCTGGTGCCCAGCCTGTGCTCTCCTGACCTGTCGTGCCTCTCTGCTCACAGGCACCGCAGGTGCATCCCCTCTGCATGGCACCAAAATCCTCTTCACCGAGCAAAGCAGCCATGCAGCTAGAAAACACTTCCTATTTCATAACCTCCAACCACCACCCAGACAGACTATAATTAGTTCAAGCCCTGATGACTCTTCCTGGGTGGCTTTTGTATGGCAGCAGCCCTACCTTTTAGCAGCTTTGTTTGACGTCCCTTGGTTCTCCTCTAAACACATCCCTGGGTGCTGGTGGGGGATCACAGCTTTGCTTTTAAGCATCTAGCTATGCCCTTGGGACCCAGCTCCCACCAACCAAACGGGTCCCCTGCCCAGAGCACAGTAGTTAGGATTGAGTTCCAAGGATGCCCAAGAGCCCTAAAGGAGCAAACCCAAGCTGTCCCGCAGTGGAAGGGGAGCCAGCAGCACAGGGTATCTTTATTTGCAGTGTGTTTTCCTGCTGGAGGAATTTCTCCAGTAGATGCCACAGAGCAAATATTGATTTAACTTTATTTCTCTTGACTTGCTCCCTCCTTTCCCCCTGCTCCGTCTGTTTGCAGACACTGCAGGGCACTGTTAAAATGGACTTCTGGAGTTGAGGCTATCAATTAGATCACAGTTTAGTGCCCCCTTCAAGGCATGGGTTTGGGCCGTTGGGTATTTTCAGGTGGTAAAAGAGCTGTGTTAGCAATACTACAAACAGCCTGTCCCGGCAACAGCTCTTGGCCAGAAGCTGTCTCTGAGGTTTGTGGGTGTTTTCCATAACTGGAAGTGGGAGAAGATGTGGGAGCTGCAGCTCCTGATCTGCACTGGAGCAGTGCCATGGCCAGTGTGGGCACAAGCATTGGCAGCAGGGCACACCGCCTACCCATAGAGCATCTTCACCACAGTTCCCTTCTCTAAAACCAGACTGAAATAGCTCTGTGGGAGATGCACGGAGGATACATCAGTGGGAGCCACCTCCAGTGCCCCAAACCTGCTTGCTCATCCCCACCATCAGCAGCGGACACTCACCCGTCCCTGCTAGAACCTCAGAGCAGGATGGGGATGAGCCCACATGCTGGTACCCAGCTCCCAGACACACTGGAGGGCCAACAGCTCCAGGCCAAGGGCACTCAGCAGCCCAAGTATGGGACTACCTCCCAAGGGAACATCCCCAGCACATGCCTGTGGTTCCCCTGTGCCTGGTCACTTGCCTTAACATGGGATGTTTCTCTGCTTGTCACCCATTCCCAACCCCATTGGAGCATCCCCCTTCTAAAACCTCTTTCCCACCTTACTTGCTTATGGCTTTAATTTACAGTAATCACCGCTGCAACTGCAGCCTGAGTGATGTGGCATAAACACAGCAGCCATGCCCACGCTCCTGTGCAGGGAGATAATACCCAGGTGGTTATTTCTAAGGCAGTTTGACAGTCTCTCACCGCTCCCTCTTTGTTTTCCTCAACAAAAATCCCTCCTTCCCTTGGAAATCCATCACGCTTGTCAAGAGAGAGGTGAATTTCCCCCCTCCTCGAGCTGATTCTGTCACGCTGCAGACTGGCTCCAAGCTAATGATTTGTCGCTGTCAAGAGGAGCTTTGGGGTTTAGAGGAGGGGTTTTTCTCTCCCCATCCACCCGCTAACAGCCAACAAGAGCAGCACAGAGGACACTGGGCTTTTTTTCCTGGGAAAGTTGCTGGTTTCCTGCCCGCCTCCTGTGCACAAACTCCCTGTGCAGAGCCGCAGATGGCAACAAAGCGGTGTTCAGCGAGCATGGCTCCGGGTTTATTCCCTCTCTTCACTCCTTGCTTTCGGCAAAAGCAGGGATGAAATCAGATTTCAGCAGCTCATAGGAGCTGGAAACAGTTGTTAAGTCCAGGTGGAGGTGATGGGAAAACATAAGAATACAGCGCACGCATGCTTTGCACGCTGATCTAAGGGTATACATGGAGCAGCCAGGAATGAAATGTGTCTTCTTTGCATTGTCCAAGGGAATAAAGTTCTCAGCAAGGTCGTGATTAAAACCAGGGTGAGGAATTGGTACAATAAAATAACCCCACTGCCAAAAAATGCAACTAAAGCTGCACCATGGCATTGACAGAACTCAGAGACACGACGTGACTGCTGGCTCCAGGCAAAGAGCGCAGTCAGGAGACTGGACACCAGCTTGCGGCCAGTGGTACGACTCCTTTTATCTCTGGAGCTTAAAGAAACTGATATAATAATCCCTTGTCTTTGGGTGTAGCCAGAGGCTGGGAGAGGCAGAGTGGTTTTGGGAGTCATTTGCTTCCCAGGACACACTGACTTTTCCATGTTGTGTTTATCTCCTGGAGGCACCACCCCAAATGCCAGCCCCATATCTGCTACTGGATCCACTTTGTGCACAGCCTTTGGCAACTGAGTTATCTTCTTACTGCTTCAGTCCTCCCCTAGTTAAACCAGAGATGCTTAAACACATCTACATGCCCCAGTCCTGCTTTGGCACATTAAGATCTCCATTAAAAAGTGCTATCTAAATGTCCAGATGCGCTACATGAAGTGTTGCTCTGGGAAGAGGAAGATGGGACATGCTACAACAGAGCCATTGGAAACCTGCAGAAAGGTTTGGGAAAGGCAGCTGGAAAGGCAGGATAAAACATAGGGCAAGGAGATGGAAGAGGAAGGAAAAGCCATCTTTAAGAAAGGGAGGGCAAAAGAAGAAGCAGGAACAAAGATGGAAAAATAAACCTGCCAAGATAACTGTTGATCCCTCCTTGCACTGACTGTGCAGACAGGTCTTGGAAGGCTGCCTGGTATGTCTTTTGTTGGAGCATGAAAGGAGAACCCATGTTACTTCTCCCATTTGATAAAACCTTGCCTTCGTGGCAATAACTCACACCGGGAAACGGGGAGAGCTCTTTATTTGTATATGCCGTGCACCAGATTGACTTTAAACCACAAAATGAGGTATTTTATCCAACTCGACCAACCTGTGCCATGATCTGGCAGCTTGCTCCTCCTTTCGGCTCCTCCTTTCGGCTCTCCCTTTGCCCTTCCCACCCTCTGCCTGCCCATAAAGCCTCCTCAATCATGGGCTGTGATCACACGTGTGTGTCTACACCAAAAAGGGAAAGGAGCTCAGCTTCTGTAAATGTCAGCAACAGAAACAAGGATTTGATAGGAGTTATGGTTATCCTGCTGCTCCTTCACATTAACCAGGCTCTTTCTGTTACTAGCAGCACTTAAGATGGTCAGAATCACTTCAAAATACATCTGTCTCAAGCCACAGGCTGTCTGCACCTACATCCACTTTCATTTGGGAAAGTGTTATCTATGGCTTTCAAAGAGATTTGGGAAATGGGAGGGTTCATTCTGGCCAAATGTGTTGATTTTGTACGAGAGGAAGAACATCTGAATAGAAATTCGCTTCATGGAAACTTGGTGCGAGGTTCTCCCTCTCCCACCACTCCCCTTTCAGAGAGACTTAGGGAAAAGTTAGAAAGGTGGAGACAGAGAGAAAGGAATATTCCTAAGTGCTTTTGGGGAAAAGAGTCTTCCAATTTTAAGCAACCCCAGTGCCAAAGGTCTGCTTTTGAGACCTTTTAGCATGAGTTTGATTGGACTTCCAGGTCTCTGACTGCAGGAAAAGTCTCCCTTGGGATGGCAGTTTAAAGCAGCCATCATCCTGCTGTCCCTGCAGGAAGAGACTGATGATAAACCTCAACTTCTCCAGCGGCTCATTGTTGCTGGAAAGGGCAATTCCTCCCCTTGGTGCTCCACCTTCCACTAGACCAGGTTGCTCAAAGCCCCATCCAACCTGGCCCGTTTGCTTATCCCCTGACTGTTAAAAGTGCTCAGTTTGGGCTTAATAATGTTTTTAAGTATTTTAATTACTTAACTTGAAGAACAGCTCGTGCTGCTGCCCAGCAACTATTCCAAACTTTATCTTCATTAACTATCATCACCAGCACAAGCATCCCTGCTGGAACACTTCGATAAGAACCTCTCAGTGGTCTCAGCAGCATCACTGCAGGACAGAAATACGCTCAAAAGCCTTTTTCCCCCTCATGTTTCACACTAATCACAGATCTTCCCCTTTTCCTCTACCATCTCCGTCGGAGCTGGCAAAGCAAAGCAGTGGGGACTGCCCGGGGCGGTGGGGCCGCTTATCCCGGTCCCATCCTCCTGCATTCGCTGGGGGAAGCACCGGGACGATGCGGGTCTTGGATCGGCCGCATCCCGGTCGCTGTCCCGGCGCGGAACATCGGGCGCTGCCGACACCGCCTCTCCGGGGAACGGCGGAGGCTGCCCGACCCCCTCCATCCCGAAGCCGCATCTTTCCCGGGAGCTGCCTCAGGCAGTGGCGAGGGACCGAGGGATGCTGTAGCGGGTGTCCCGGGAGAGCGCTGCGAGCAGGGAAGCAGGGTCCAGCCTTACCTGGACCAGTGAGGGTCCCCGCCGCCATCCCTCCTCACGCCGCCGTGCTCGGCGCTGCACACCGGCACCTTCCTGCCGCCGCCACCAGCGGCCATGCGGGCAGCGCCTTCGGCCCCCGCCGGCTCGGCTCGGCTCCGCTCACATAGCGGAGGCTGCCGGTTCCCTCCCCCAGCCGGGCCGCGGCCACGTGTCAGCGCCTCCCGCCGCCCCGTTCCGGGAAGTCCCGCAGCGGGCGGGTCCCGGTCCCTGTCCCCGGTGCCGGTCCGGGGGCAGCGTCGAGCCCGCGGGTCCCGGCGGGGTCGATGCCTCCATCCAGCACCCACACAACCGCGGGGTTTTAGCTCCTTCCCCTTCTATTTCCCCTTCTATTTCCCCTTCTCCTCTGACCCCCCCATAGGCAAAACCAAACGGGGTTAGGAGAGGGGCTGAACGGTCCCTCCTCACCTGATACCAGGAAGTGCAAGGCTTGGGGAGCCCCCTGCTCCTAAAGCTTTTATGGGTTTGCCAGCAGAAAAGTCCCTCTCTCTGCTTTTTCACGATTAAAATTGAACATTATATTCTTATCTAAAGAATTTAATGAAAAAATAAACAGGAATCAGTGTTGTTACAGCTTGATTTAACTCTTGGATAGGGCTGAGGTCATGCTGTAACTGAAAGAAAGGACCAGAGTCTGTTACAGAAATAGAATCACACTGGTGTGGGTTGGAAGGGACCTTAAATCATCTAGTTCCACCCGATCCACACCTTCCACTAGACCATGTTGCTAGATGCTCAAAATAGATCATTAAAATGGTGGTTATTTCAGTCAAAATAAGAGGACTTGTGACTCATTTGAGGAATACAAGGGAGCCAGCAGAAGAGCATTACAAAACATCATCCAGGTGATTCTGTGGCTGGCAGCAGCGTGGATGCAGTACAAAACTTGAGGTCAGCAAAGGACTGAGGAGCTCCTGCCCAGGCTCACCAAGGTCATACATAACGCTGGGGAAGGTGCCAGCTTCTGGGTACCAAACTGCACCAAGAAGTACAGGATGCAGGTGCAGGGCAGGCATCTCCCCTCTGCTCCTGTAAATGCTCATTGAAAATAAACCTTTGGCAGACTGATGCCTACCTAACTCACCCATTCTTCATCTAACATGAATACCTTGCAGGTCCCTAGAAGTTAGCTACTTAAATCAAGAGGGGCAACAGTATTACCGAGTTGAACTTCGCAGAGTCAAATAGCAAAGAGGTTCCTTACACCCCATAGAGAACTCCAGAAGGCTGCCAGGGCTGACCAAAGCAAGAATCAGACTTTGTCCTTTGCTTCAGCATTTCTCCCTCATAAAGATCTACCCCAAAAGGCCCTTGGCACAGTCACACAGACCGGCTGCCAGCTGAGAAAACCAACACAAGCTTTGCTGCAAGTGGAAACTGAGAGGAACCATGTGTAGTAACCACAGGGCTTAACCTCCATCCAGTAGTAGGCTTTCCGCCCTTTATTTGGACAGGAAACTGGAAACTATAAAGTATTTTTATTCACTCTGCTACCGTGCCCGTTTCCAGAAGAGGGAGCCAAGGCATGGGAAAATGCAGCCAAAAATCAAAGCCATTGTTCAGCGTGGGGGGTTTTAAATAGTGTGTATGCTTGGAGTTAATTCAAGGCAGGAGGGGACATAGGTGCTGGTGTAACTACGCAAGTGAAATGAACATCATAAGCTCAGAAAAGAACTAAAGTCTTGGGCATGGGACAGTAATCACATATACAGATAACTTAACTAACTTGAACCCCTACATGAGCTACTACTACGCTAAGTCTCGCTGCTGTGGGATGCAAGACACAACAGCAGCTGCTGACTTACCAAAATTAGGATTCAGTTTGGAAATCGAGCACAGTGCAGCTTTCTTTAGCTATTGTACTCTTCAGTTCCTCTCCTTGTACCATTCAGTATCACCTCCCCAATTAACAGCTGCTTTAACTAATTTGTTTCTCACATCAGCAGTGAGTTTCACTGTCCAAAATAGCTGCAGCTAAAAAAAGCATTTGAGTGTAGCATCTCTTGCATGCACATAAATATGAAGTAAAACCACAGACTGCATCATTTTCTGGAAGCAAACCTCCCACTGAGCTGATTAAATGGGAAATGGAATCAGTTCAGCAGATAGGTGCAAGAATACCATCTCCTATAGTTTTTCTTGTGTTCAACTTAACCTGTACAAAGATTAAACCACACAAAAAGATTATTGGGTTAATATATGAGCTGAATTATCACCAAAGTTTTTCCACATAATGGTTGGAGTTGAAGATTTTATGAAGCACAGCTCAAGACCATATCCTGAAGGGGTGTCAAAGAAGAGAGGTTCACATTCTGTAAGGGGCAACTGTCTCCTGAAAGGCCAGTCCAAGTGCAGCCTGAAAGCCTCCTGCTAACCAAGAGCAGTTTCAATGTGACTTGTCCAGTCTGAAGAAAACAAGTGTGGTTTCTAGTACTAAATAACACAACCTTGCCAAATCACTGCAACTATATGCTGAAAACAAGCAAATGACAAAGAGACTCACAAAGAAAGACTGCTTTAAATGAACAGCAGCTCCCACGAAGGAATTCCCCCCAAGTTGGTGAGGTAGCAGCATATTGTTGGAATCCCCATTTGATGAATACATCAGTGTACCCCCCAGAAGAGGTAGTTTGGGTGATCTCATCCTCAATTTAATCATACGAAGGCAGGAGGAGATAGGAAATGAATAAAAATCACTTCTAGCACCTCAACATGTCCATTGAGAAGCACAAATCCTTTGGAGGGTGCTGTTCATCAACTTTTGTGTTTTGGCCCTGATCAGCTGAGCACCCAAAGCAGTGAACTGAGGAACTGGACTAGGGACATTGAGCAGGGCTGGGACACCGTTGTTCACACGACAGCTGTAAACCCAGCTTGCCCCTTTTCATCAAGAACATGACAGCAGGAACAGATGCTGACCAGTAACAGCACTTCTGGATGGAAGAGACACCTGCAGAGCAGGCCAGAGCCCGACTCACCTTTCTAAAGGCAGATTTATGGCAACATATGACTCCATATCCTTTTCTATTTTTTGAGGCAAGCATCTCCAGGATGCTTTCAGCTGTGGCTGACAGCAGGAGGCCCCGTTACCCGTGAAGATAACACACACAGGATCACGCTCCAACTCAATTTAATAAGCTTCTTAACGAACTTGGACAGAAAGTGGCTTGGAATAAGTCGAGCAACACTCATCTACTAGTCAAGGAGTTTTTTGAAGTAATGCTTTTAAGCTTATACTCAAGCATACAAAGCAAAGTTTACAAATTAAAACCAGCAAAATCATCCTAGAATAATGTAATGGCTTCCCCTATATGTACAAGGAGAGGAAAGGAGACGGAATTCTTTCCAGGCAATTTCACACATCTTAAACGCTACGTAAGTGCTCTCCACATTCATTTCAATTTTTCTTTTAGTGTGGGTGGAAGAAGCTGAAAGTGATTCAATGAAATCATCTTACAGAGAGAGAGGTACTTCACCTGGTTTCAAGCAGTATATGTTTGCCTCTTCAGAAGTCTTGAGAAGAAACGCTTTACTTAAAATGCTGCTAGCTTCTCTGCAGCAGCCTCTGTTTTCCAGCTATATAAAATTAAACAGTTTGGTAAGTACTTCTCAGAAAGTATGACCAATCTTCATGGAAACCTATTATATCCCCCCTTCACTAATGACTCCATTGTACAACAGGAGCAGCCACAGTTTAGCTTAGATTTGACAGGCAGAAAGAGACATGGCAACAGCAAAGACGACTGTCGTTAAGGAGGTGACAGGTTTTGCAAACAGAGAGATTTGGAGCCTAAACCACACATGACACACTTGACTTGCCCTTCTGCAGTGGCATATAAGACAGGGTATTTTACAACCCTTGTAATGGTTGTAAATGTAACTTCCTTGTGTCTTAATGAAAATCATATTTGCTTTCAACAAGAGAAAGGTTGAGTAAGTGAAGGAATGACTGCAGTGTACACTCTTTCATTACCAGGTTTGCCACTGTTGAGTCTGGAACAAATCTTCTTATAAAAGTTATCCTCATGTTGTTCTAAATTAAGTGGAACAAAAGATGTACTTTTTTTACACTAAAGCAAACGGATCCAAGTGGTGTTTAATAGTATTTGTTAAAGTGGTTATCTAACAAAAATGGGTTAGCAAAATCCCATTCATTAGTAGTCACCAAAGAAGACACTTCTCATGCATATGACAAAAGCTCATTCGTGTACTGAGACGTCTGTTTACTGTGTACAATATTTCCATAAATTATAATATGTTTCACAGCCCCTACCATTCAAGAATATTTCAAACAGATTATATATTATATTTGTATATGCAAACTATTTTATATACACTAATATAAAGATCCTTAGAAGTACCAATATCACTACCTTTATGCTTTCTCTAAAATGCATAGCTTTCGAATATTTTCTTGCAGTTACCAAAAACTTTACAGATTAAAGCTGCTTATCAATGTGGCATGTTCATAAAAACAAAGGGAAATAGTTCTATGCTAATTTGATAGTAAACTCCTTAAAAAACAGGCTTCTTTTACAATGGGAAAAAAACCAAACCCCAAACCAACACCACAAGCTAGTGAGAATTCAAGTAACCTATGCTCGATCTCTGTCCAAATACTATAAGAAATTAACGCAGCGTTCTAGAAGTACGGTGAACTTCTCGACCAGGACTCTAATTCTGCATTTCTCATGGAGAAAAATGCCACCAAAATGCTCCACTTCAACCAGGACAAGCTTTAGATGACATTTACCACCACCAGTGTCAGAACAGAGGAAGAGCTGATCAGTTCTAGACAAAGAAATTAAGAGCTATTCCAGTTTTGTTTCTGCGGTTTGTTATTAAACAGTTATATTAAACCATACAGTTTCTCACGAACTAAAAGTCATACATGGTTTTCAGACACCAACCGACTTGGAAAAAAAAAAGAAGAAAATGAACTGAAAAAATAAAGTAAAATTAAAAAAAAAACCAAAAAAAAAAGGGGGGGGGGGGAATCCCACCAAACAAAACAAACCCACAACTATTAAAAGTCTGGTGTTAGAATAACCAGCCTGGGTGAAGGCTGTTGTAGCTGGGGGGCTACTGTCAGCTTCTTCTGTATAAACTTGAAGATCTCCATACCACAAATGCCTCAAAGTGGAGAACAGAATGATCAGTAAGAAATAGGAACAAGTAATTTTGTTATATCCATCATCTAGCTTAACCTTGGCGCTCCACAACTCTAATAGCTGCTTAACAAACAACAGCTTTCCCCCCCACCCAGAAAATAGCTCCACAAGTAAACAGTGTTCACAGTAATGCAATCAGTAACAGGTTTTGTTAGATCCCGTTAAATCAGGTGTATCTGCAAAGCTTTATACAGTTTAATGCGTAAGTATTCCAGTAAAATTAAGTGAAAACTAAGTTTCATTTCTACAGGGAAATATCTACCATACAAGACTAGATTATGTACAGTATGGGACCGGTGTGACAACTGCCTGTGTTTCATGATGTTAAGCTATTTCACCCATCAGCTCAGTCTTTGTTTAAGTAAATCTGTAATAACTTGATATACAGATCTAAAAACCTACAGATTGATTTGGCAAGATCAGTGCTTACTGGACGTATCCCAGTGCTGCAAAACTATGTCAACCACAGCATCCCATACCCAGAAGATTACAATTTGCTGACTTGAAAGTCTGGACTTCACACGTAAAACATTAAAACTATAATCCTAAGTGGAGTGAGAACAATCATTAAACAAATACAGGTGAAGATGAACTGCATCTCTTCAGAAAGGTACGGAACTGAACAAGAAACAAGGAAATTTCTGGTTTTAGACAGCCCTGCTCTGCTCAGCTCAAGGCATAAAACTGGCCCAAGTAGCTCTAAAACTACGATTCTTACTCAGCAAGCATAAAGGCAGATCCTGCACAAGATGATGCATCAGAGGCTTCAACAAGCACCTCTCCCCTCCACTGGATTTCCTAACACAAGATGTCTTTCAGCTTACAAACATCCAGCAGCTTTCAAAGCTTTTGCAGCCTGCTGGAATCAGAGCAGTGTCCACAACTGCAAAGTGAATGTAGGGGGGAAAGGCCCCTGTTAAGAAAAACCCACAAATGCCTCTGAAGGCCATTTTGGTCATTAGTGAAAATGAAGGAAAAGAAACTTTTTTCCAACAACACTCCTCCTGAAAAGATGGGTCACTGATCCATTATGAATATAGCTCTCACCATATAAAGCACCAAAAAAGTCAGAAACAAGGAAAACAAAACCAAAGTAATTCCTTAAATTATGATTTACAAGTTTGTACACTATTTCCTAAGCAAAACATTGACCTTACTGCAAAGTTTATAGATGAAAACTTGACCAGTTACTTTGAAGGGGAATGTATATCTGGCTATAACTTAAAGGTAGAAAATATTCACTGTTCTATATACACATTTCAAACAGGAGACGGTTAAACTGAACTGAATAGTTGTCAATATAACACCGTATTAACTCACTGGCCACTAAACTAGGCATCAGTAGCCAATTAGAAAGTTTGAGTTCTGTACTACTAAAAATGCTCTTATTCCTGTCCTGTTTACTTGGTTTTTAAAAAGGTATTATAGTGCATAGCCTAAGTCAGACTTTCAAAGAGATACAGCGCCTTTCAATGCAGTTTTTGCAGCATTTAAAAGGGACTTTTCTCCCTTCAAATTCGATGTTCATTGAAAAATCTGAATTGAGTGCTGTACTGTAGTAAAAATATTTCAGTCACAGACTGATATAAATGTATACTGTGCAGTACTAGGATTGTTTGATGTCCATCTGCACACGTTTTACTTGGGTTCTTCAATCGTCCCCTTGCTGAGGTCTGTCATTTTGGGGTATTTCACTTTCTTCTGGTCCAGCTCATTCTGAGCCCACAGTAGTAGTTTCAGTAATTTTGCCAACTTGGGCGTTGATTCACGATTTTCATAGTCTAGAACAGCTTGATTAACCTCACTCCATACCTGGAAAAGAAATACTGGAGTTCAGTAATAGTCTTCATATGATTAATACTGCTAATGTCACAAAGACATTGCAAAGATCACACTTAGTGTGCCAATTCCACAGGACAAAGCTCCTCAGACTATGAGCCTGGAGAAAACGAGAAAGCCAAGTAGTTGAATACTTCATGGTTTTTGAATCTTGCTTAATACTTCTGTTCTTTCGTAACCATTAGATACATTATTTTTCTAAACATATCAACAATATGTGGACATTATTTTCATCACACATTAACAAAAGACACCAATTTCCTTTTGCAAAAGGACTACCTTCTGTCGCTGCATCATGTTAAGCAAGTCTCCAAATGGTGATTCTTCAGGATTATCAAAGGCAAGCAAAGCCAGCGTGCGCTCCATTTCTGTCAGGCATTCCCTGCTCTCCTCCCCTTGCTCTGCTAATTGGGTCTGAGCAAATTCCAGAGCTGCTTCTGTCTCACGCTGCCGAATCAGCTCAATCAAATGCTGCTGCTACATAGGGAAGATACAGCAATATTAACTAAAGACATTAAATCTTCATTATTTCAAGGCTGTAATATTCAGACAATGTGTAATTGGAGACAAATACTAATCCATACTTGAACAGTTTGAAGTCAGTTGCTCTTAATGTGCGAGAAAAGAAGCAGACATCTCAAAAATCTACTCTAAAAGGCAACCTGATGCCTCTGAATAACATGTTTTGAAAAGAAGCATTACCCAAATGCCCTGGTTTCAGTCGGAATAGAGTTAATTTTCATTTTAGCAGCTGGTACAGGGCTGTGAGAATAATATTGACAACACACTGCTGTTTCAGTTGCTGGAAGTAGAGCTACTAAAATTCAGACTAACACCAACTGAAGTTGGTTAAGTCACAGACCATAGCTACTGTTGTAAGTTTCATGTTGTTAATTGTATATGATACTTCCTGCACCATGCCACAAAGTTTCCTATCGCTACAAAACCATGCCAGGAACAAACACTTGAAACTGCATCCATGTTCAGCCACACAAACCTCTCAACATGCTGCTAAAGTCTGCTCTGCTTTTCCCAGTCTCTCAGCAAGCTCTAAAACAAAGACAAAGTTTGCCACCTGTCCTTACCTGCAAATGAAAGTAAAGATATCTGTTTGTATCTAGCAATTCTGGATGGAGGCTGTTTATTAATGCAATGGCTTCTTGGATCTGTCCTTTCAATATCATTTCTCGAATCTTTATTCTTTCATCCAGAGTCTCTAAATCAACACTGGGTTCAATTCCTGACTCCATTCGAAATTTCTCTGCTGCTTCTTTAAAGCCCTCTGAAATAGAAACATTTTACCTATAAAATACATTTCTTTAAACACTTAAATATCAGTTTAAATGAAGAGACTTGAGTACTGCTTGTTCATTTGGGGGTTTTAAAGACTAAATCTGAATGTCTACTAAATACTACTCTATTTAAATAAGCATTTATCCAACAGACATCTAACAGGACATACTTAATTCATTCTTAACTCATGCACCTTCTCTAAAGATGCTTGCAATCCCACACCTCTTAACTTGAAAGTTTCTTTTATACCTAGAGAAATGTTCTTATTCCAAAGTGGGATTTCCCAGATTTGGGCAGTTTTGCTTCACCCTCCAGCCCCCAAATCTGTTTCCCCAGCCCTAGCAGTATTAACAGCAGAACATTGCTTTCTTAAAGTACTATAAAAGTACTATAACTTACTTTTTTAAAGTTATAGCAGCTATTTTAAATGCAAAGTCATGTTTTCATATACACAGAAATGATTTACACCTCCCACTAAGATGCTCTTCCTTCATCCCCGAGGCTTTACCTACACACCAATGTAAACAGGGTGTAGATGGGGCACAAATGCCTCCACCCAGGCAACAGCTTAGTCTCATGGTATGTATCATAATTGCTAAGGACAATTTCTGAGGAGTTTTGATTGTTCTAAGTACAAAGTTAGGCAATGTGCTGTAGGGGTTAATATTTCTGGTCTGGAGCTGTTCTGTCAACAGTGCCCTTTTAGGAGTTTATCTTCCCAGCCAGTTAAAGCTTGTTTCTGATAGCTCTGTGAAGCTTTCAGAGTGTTATTTAACAAATGCAACATATCTTGAAGTCTGTTTTAAGGCACAAAAAAAGGACATAGTACAAAACCAGGTTGTGTTTCTTTACAGCATTCCAGAAAACACTTTATTTTCTGTATCTTTTAGCAGAGAAGTTAATGAATGTCACTTCTATTGCACGGTAAGCGCTCAGAACCTGAATCTTGGTCAGTTTACACAAGAGCAGTTGTACATTTCTAAGAGCAGCCAACAGCAATCATCAAGTCCTCAAAGCTCTTAATTTTACTCTATTGAGTGGCATATTCCAGCCAAAACTGTCTTGATTAAGTTACATTTGTTCAAGAGCCTCCTACGCATCACTACTCACTGTTACCTGTAACAAGGTAGTTCATGATAAGGCGGTTCATGTCTGCTCTCTGGATATGCAAGTTATTAAGTTTTTCCATCCATTCATCTTTTGTGATTTCATCAGGTTTTTCTGTATAACTCATCCTGGACTCTTACTACAAGAAAAGAAAAGCATCTCATTTAACAGGATTCAAGCAGTAGTGCGTTTAATGTGTGTAAGCATTGTGTTACTATCATCTTTGTACCCTTTTTATGAGATCTTTTAAACTAATAAACCAAATGAGATCCTTTTATCTCAAACCGCAATTTCGTATGTTCCTCCTCCTTGTTCCTGCACACCTTCACATCTACCAGACAGTCTCTAAAGCTGCTTTCATCAGAATAAAACATTCAAATACTATCTTCTTTTACTTACTCCTAACAAAACTTGGTTAGAATTCATACAGGACACACAACATCACAGTGTGAAACAAGTGAATCAAAGAGTTTGACAGCTAGCCAGAAAAAAATGTAGCAAACTTCTAAAGCAAAGCCTATGTAAGCAGTATTTGCTTTAAAGTCATTCCCAAAACTCAGTCAGGGCGGCTCCATATATAGTACAGCTACAAAACTACACATTACATTACCCAATGTACAACTAAAGACTTATGCTTACTTCGCTGTCCCCAAAAGTGCTCCTGTCAATGCTATTATTAAAATGTTATCTCCTAGTATTTCTTTCAACATTTATTTCCCGATTGGTGAGCAAAGTGCTTTGCTAAACCCGGCATTTAACCACTGCTACCGCCAAGTCACGATCACGCGGCAGCGAAAGGGGAGGAGAGGCAGCAACAACAACAGCAACAGGCACCGCCACCCCTCGCAGGCAAACGCGACCGGCAGCGCGCCTTCTCATCACCAGCTACTTCCAACAGGCTCTTCCTTCTCTCAACTACCGCCAAACCCCCACCGCGCCCAAAGGAACAGACCGGCTGGAGGCACGATCAACCCGGGCCCGGCCGAGGAGCCGATCGGGCCCCGGCTCCGCATTCACACCGCTCCTAACTCAACCACGCGGCAGGGGAACCGGGCTCCCGCCACAACGGGCTCTGGCGGCCCGAAACACAAGGGACGTTCACCTGCTGGGGGACCCCGACCTCCTTCCGCCGCCCCGCAATCCCCGGCCCGCCGAGCCGCTGACCCCAGCCTGGCCCTACCCGGGACAGCGAAGCGCTCGGCCGCGCTCGACGCAGGCCCAGCACTTCCCCGCCACCCTCAGCAGCCGGCAGCGGTTTGAACTGCGGGGCCACTGGAAGGGCTCCGGCAGCCCCCGTCCCCCCGGGGGCAGGCGCGGACCTCCCAGCGCCATCTTACCGAGCGCGCCGCGGTGCCGGCTCCGACGCACAAACGCGGGGCCTCCGCCGCCTCCGCCAGGCCGCTGGCGCTGATCTCGCGAGAGCCGTGCTCTCGGCCAATCAGCAAGAAGATGTCACCATAGAGGCGTCCCGCGGGATAGAGTGTACACCCGTCCGTGTGGAGCCACCCCAGGGGTGGTACCATAGAGACGGCACAGGGGTGGCGGCGCGGCCGAGGCCGGGGCGGGTCTGGGTGTGTGATGACGGCAGGATGGCTGCTGTGCCGCTGAGGCCCAGCCGGGCAGCAGCGCTAGCCCGCGGGATCGCGGTCACTGGAGGCCGCTGCGCCGGATGGGGTAGAGGGCCAGGCCTCGTTCCTTACTCGCCGCCCCTCACGGCCGCAGGGCAGACGCTGGGGTCGGGCCTGTGCTGCTTCCACTTGCGGTCATGGCCGCCTTTACCAGGAGCTGCCACGGCTGCTCTGCGGATCACATCGCTGCCTGACGCGTTAATAATACCTCACGGTGGGAGAGGGACAACAGCCGGCAGTAACAACCGAGGCAGAAATTGATGGTTTCGTTGGTCTGGTGCTACTTCGGTGCGCCGGCAGCATGTGTGAGCACCTACACGGATACAGCAGGGTCCTCAGGAGTAGAACAGTTGTTCTAGAGCCTTCCTTGGCAAGGGCTGGCCATTTGAGCTCAGGCTGCTGTGACAGAGTAGGCCATGTCACGATAGTGAGAAGAGAGGAGGGTCTGCTACAAGTCACAACGAGTAAAGTTGCACCAGTTTCCACATCGATATGAACTGAGGGCTCTGGTTTGTGATCTCTGTCAGAATTTGTCTTGGCTGCTGAGGAGAGTTAATAAACTATGGTTAAACCCCGTGGGATTTGTGACTCAAAGCACTCCACAGCGAACAAGACCACACCTCAGTTTGTGTTAACGTGGAGAGTGGGCTGAAGATGTACAATTTCTATTCTGCAAATGAAACTGCTCAGAAAAATGTAATTTCACTTACACAGATACTAATTTTAAACAAAGACTCATTTCTATTGGCTATGCTTCAGCTTGCCTTTTTCACTCATTTTCCACTCTTGTTTTTGTAACTGCTCAATAAAGCGCAGCCAAAACAAAGTGAGTCAAACTCACTTTGATTAGTTGTTCTTAGATTGAAACCAAGAAAATCCGCAATGAAATGACTTTATTATTTTAACTTACCTCCCAAGCAAAGAACCAAGTTTATAAACAACACAGAATGTTGGTCAGAGGACTTAAAATATTTAACAATAGATGCTATTAGTTGTGACAAAGCAAGCTGCAGCTGGCAAGTATTCCTGTTGATGGTAGAGGGCTCTTCCTCAGGCTTTACCCTAAAAGTTATCTCAATTAATTTGACTTGTTGGGAAACATAAATGTTCAGGCCCTATTTTTGAACCAGTGGGCTTGTAAATCTTGCTTTGGCTTCGTCTGGTTCTTGTTAGCTCCTCCCTAAAAGGTGGAGTTTCTCACGAGACTTTCATAAAGAGGGAGAGAGGGTAAAGGTGCCCTTCTCTAGGAGGGGTTCCTGTCTTGTCAATAGAGGGAGACATACCCCTGACAAGAAAGGAGGCAACAGAGCATAGTTCATAGCCACAATTGCTGTTTACAGCTAAAGAATAAAGAATAGGTACCATTGTTTTCTAGTAAGTAGAATAATGTAGTGAATAAGTAAGGTAAAAACGTGTGAGCTGCTGTTTGGTTTCATGCTTGACTGTAAGGTGCTGGCACATGGTTTTTGCAGAGGTTGAGAAGTCCAACCAACTGCAACAGGGGTTTTCTTTTACTCCTTGTTGTTCTTGAGCTAAAGAAGAGTAAGGATGGGCTGAAAGCAGCTCCTGAGTTGTGGGTTTGCTTGTCATGAAGTATAGTTTGGCTTGTTGTTTGGGGTTTTCTGTATATTTGTAGGAGTTGGCATTTCTTCTGACCATAATGTTAACAAAAAGAAGTTTGCAGTGTTTCTGAGCAGAATATCATGGCTAGCTGCATTCTCTTCTTTTCCTTCAATATGCTGTCTGCAGTTTTTTGATGCTTCTGTTAACATCAAACCTTCTTAGAAACTGGGCTTTCATTTGAGAGAAGAGGCGTTATAACAACTTCAGTTGCAACAACCGCATTGAATGTTACTATAGTAGCATTTTCTTACTGAGCCTGAAAACAGTGACTTTCTAATGCATGAATTGTTTTTACGTGGTTAAATACTACTAAATAGTACTACTGGTAGTGACGCCTTTTTTTGTTGGCATCATTAACCCAATGTGATAAAATCCTAAGTCTATTAAAAAACCTTATAGAACGGTTACTCCTTTGTTTTGATACAGGCCTTTTGTTTCTCTACTAATGCTCTGGTGTAATGCAATCTCTGCATGTTTGGGGGACTGAGCAGTATCTTGAGTAATAAACAACATATTTACATAACTCCTGATAGAAAGCTGTCTTGTGACCTTCTGTATTTCCCTCTTTTCAACTTGTATTTCACTGAATAAATGTTTGATCATTCCATGTATAATACCCATGGCTGTCTTTAATGAAGATGAATGCTTTTGTTCCCTCTGCTTCATAACTTGGAATACCTAAGGCTTTGGAAATACCAATCTTGCATGACTTTGTTAAGATTTAAAAAATTAAGAAGGGACTAGGAAGATACAAAGCTGTGCAGCAATTCCTGCATTATTCCCTCTTTTCCTAGCACTAACACCTGACTGTGTTAAAAACCCCTCATGTTCTCTCCAGATTTGGAACCAAACCTATCTTTTATTACTTGGGGAAAACCTTGCAGGATACTTATGTGAGTCCAAAGTTGGATTAAAACGTGTGGAAATAAACTACTTTGTTCTCAGGAAACTATCCCATGGTTTCAATATGCCACAGTCTTATAAGAATCTTACACTAATGAGGGCAGGAATAACATGAAAAGTGGGATTTTGGATAAGACTATAAAATCGAGATGAGATGAAAAGAAACATAACTACTGTAATTCAGTGCAGTTTGTAAATTTTTACATGAATTAGGATTTGACAAAGCCTAATCTCAAAAAGCCATTTTGATGACTGCTATTTGGAGTTGAGTGAACTCCAACCCAAGATCAATAATCCCTGGAGCACTCACAAAAATCCCTGCAAAAAAAGGCACGGGGGGGAGTGGAGTTTACCTAGAACTGGAGGTAAAAATATCTGCAAGTTTCTGTCTGCTGGTAGGGCATTGTTGTATTTCTGTGAATATGATTAACCCCCAGTAATGTATTTCTCTGTGTTCATTCAGTCTTTATGACAAATGCAGTATCAAGAGCCTTGGAGAATCAAGGACCCAGAAGATACACTACTTTGACATCTGACGTATCTATTTTGAGTGCTATGCTGAACTCCAGGGACAGAGGCCTTTTTCCATAAAAAAAAGAGGTAAAGCTGAGGCACAACCAACAGAAATTGGCCTCTTCTGACCTAAAATGATCAACTATCTGTTAAAAATACCAGAGATGGAGGGAAGAGAACTTGCTCATTTGTTTCCCTCCTCCTATTCTTTTCATGGATTAACTTTGTCTCTAGTTCTTACTTGGCTACTGAAATTTGCTCACCAGAACATTCAGTGAGGAAGAATTGAGAGAAGGGGTGAAGGTAAAGTAAGTATTAGGTTGAAGGAGTTTGCATCTTCAAAAACTAGAGACGGTTGCTGTCTTGGTGAAGGGAAAGGTGGGTGTGAGAGCAGAAATGACATCCCAGATCTAAGGAGACCATCTCTTTTAAGGAAAGTTAGTGCTGAGGGATTTATTGATACCTCAGCATAAGCTTTTTCTGTGTTTAAGGAGAGGTGGACAAGGTGCTTATTAGGCTGTTTTAGAAGCTGACTGATAGTAATTAATCTCTGTTAGGATTTCCCAGCAGTGTTTTCAGTTCAAATCAGTTACAGACTATCATCATGTTTTATGTGAGAAGGCCTAAACCAGAATAAAAGCTGTTTCTGCTTTGCTGCCAGGACAGTGCAGATTCAGACCACTAACCCAGGAGTAAACTTCCTAAATTAAGGGAAATGAGGCTTTTACAGGAAACAAAATGGGAAGGGGAAAAACTGAGGTGTGATTAGCAGGTGTTTAGTCAGCAAAGGTAGATACTCTGACTTGGTATTGAAGTGTAAAGTGCTTTGGATGATATTCACTGAGTGTGCAGAGTGAATCAGTATTACATTAAGATGCTGTAAGCCACTTGCCAGATGAGTGTAAGGGGAATGTTATACCTTTTTCACTGCTGGATCCCCTATCACTATTCCCTATCCTTATTGGGGGTGTTGGTTGATGAGAAAGTGAACGTGAGCCAGCAATGTGCACTCGCAGCCTGGAAAGCCAACCGTATTCTGGGCTGCATCAAAAGGAGCATGACCAGCAGGTCAAAGGGGGTGATCCTGCCCCTCTCCTCTGCTCTTGTGAGACCTCACTTGGAGTATTGTGTGCAGTTCTGGCACCCTCAACATACAAAGGACATGGAACTGCTGGAAGGAGTCCAGAGGAGGCCACGAGGATGATCAGGGGACTGGAGAACCTCCTGTATGAAGACAGGCTGAGAAAGTTGGGGCTGTTCAGCCTGG
>WYDI02030538.1:0-65383 GCA_009867235.2 Psittacus erithacus
CGCCTCAGCACCCTCCCAGGGAAGAGCTTCTGCCTAAGAGCTCGTCTCAGTCTCCCCTCTGGCAGGTTAAAGCCATTCCCCTTGGCCTGTCCCTGCAGGCCCTTGTCAAAAAGAAGTCCCTTTCCAGATTTCCTGCAGGCCCCAAGATACACAACAACAAGGGTTGACTCCTATCCAAGCATAAACTTTATGACTGCTCCTCATCTCGCTGGAAGCAGAGCTAACACAGGGGATTTCACCTAAGGCAGGATCATGCAGACCAGGAGCTGCCTGCACAACAGAGAATTATTTCTAAGCAGCCACGCCACAGGACATAGCTCTTTCTCAAGACAGTGCTGCACCCAGAAGCAATTTAATATAGGTGGGTACAGTACAGCCCACTGACTGCACGTGAGTTATGAATGGAGGCATTCAAGTAAACCCAAATAAAGGCCAATAACTCAACTTACATTTCATACCGAGTTTTCGAATGCTGTGGGGGCCAACACAGGACTAAAACAAGAGATTTGACTCTCTTGCTTTCCACCACTCAGCAGCTTAAAGCAGTCAGGGAAGACAAGCTCTTCTGTTGTTTCAGCTCCCAGCCTTCCAAATAACGTCAGAGAAACCACCCTATGTGCACCACCAGGGTGGTAACCTGGACACTGAATGGGCTACATGCTCTCTCTGGTGTATAGGTGCAGCTCCAAAAGGGGCTTCAACAATGCGTGGCAGCATCGGAGCCCTGCATCTGGGAAAAGGCAGATGAGATTATGTGGATCTGATTTGACATTTAGGTGGATGATGAGCTGAGCCCAAGACATCCAGCCCTGTTTGCAGAAACAGCTGGCGCAGCAGCCTGCTGCCAAAGCCTGACTGCAAACAGGCGAGCAACCCAAAGTCAGCACAGAGGATCTTGAGTCGCTGCCTGTGCAGGGGTCAGTGACAACTGGAGCCCCAAGGAGCAGCACAAGGGCTCACCGCCAGCCCTGTGTCTTGTCTGTTGGTGCCCCAGCACCCTCCCCACATCACTCTGCTTCACCTTGGACCATGATGGGGAAACAGAGCCCAGCCCAGTCTTGCAAAGCCTGTGCAGCACCCAGGTAGGAGGGGAGGTGGTGGGATAGCAATGCCTCCTGCACAGGTGCAAATTAGCCTGCCTCCACTTTTCAACATGACTTTGTGGAGAGATTCCCACTCTACAGGAAAATCATGCCAGATAAGCAGAAGGGTTTGCACTCACACATGCCCAAATCCCAGGGTCAGTGTCTGAAACACGGGGGTAACATGGGAGCTATGCTGGCAGAGGAAGGGCTCAGGGCGCAGGGGAACAGCAAATATTTACATTTTCAGGTCAGCACAGAGTGAAGAAAGACATTTAAGGAGCCAGCGGCTGGAGTTAGAGGGAAAGCTGTTGTCACTGTTTCCTTGGCTACAGCATGCCTGGTGCTCAAGTATAGATGTCTGGACACCTTATTTACACGAAGTCCCAGTGAAACTGGCAGCAGTCCTGCAGCACTCAGCCGAAACCAGTTTGTGAGCAGGCCGGGGAAAGATGGATGAACTTGGAAAGCTCTTGCCTCATGGGAAGGTAATTAAGCAGCAAACGGATGGCTATTTAAAGCAGGCAAATGGTTATTCTTGGTTTAAGGTCAGGGAACAGAGATGAGCGAAAGCACCTGAACTCATGCCAGAAAAGGTGTTTGGAGAGGACCCCAAGGAGGGATTATTTCTCCTGTCACTCTCCCCAGGCCTATGGCAACACTCCTTCCCTGCAGACCACATTAACACTGCCAGCCTGAACCCACCTGACCAGTACTGCACAGAAACAGATGAGAGACGGGCACATGGCAGCAGGACCCTTTAACTATACACACAGACATAAGACCTCCTTGTTAGCTAGTCACCTTGCATGTTCCTGTGCTGCAGTTTGTCTCCTGCAGAAACAAGGTGCCAGTCCCCAGGAGGGCTGCTGCGTGCTTTTATCATCTTCCCGACTCTCTGAAGCCACCCAGACAGACAAGAGTCTCTCCCCTGCCTCTACGAGCAGTCAGGGCTGCTGGAATTCTGGCACTGGCACGTACAGTAAAACCAAGGCCATGGTTTACATCAAAGACGCACTCTTCTGTAATTCATGTCACTAACATAAACCAGATGCCAACTTCCACAGCCTCTGCACAGAACGATGGCCTGCCTTTGCATTACACAAAAGAGCAAGAAAATGAAATTTAAACCCTTCAAGAAAAAGCAAAATAAATAAATACGTAATTAGGCAAAAAACATCTAAGCCAAAAACAGCTTCCAAGTTTCCAGGAAGAATTAGGTTGTTTATGGAAGTCCTTTTTCAACTAACAGCCTGCCTGGCAGGTGGTAGGAATGTGAGTTTGTGGAGAGCAGAAACATGAAGCGGCTCTGCCTGGGGCACTGTGCTTTGCTTTGCTGGGTTTTATTTTAGTTAAACAAGAGAAGACATTACAAATATTGAACAGAAGGAGCAGAAAGGAGAGCTGTGTATCAGTGCAGCCTTTCCTACCTTGTATGCCATAGAGTCGATTCAGGCGCGACCGTCTGGCCTCATCAGCGTATGGCACAGCTACCCAGGGCATCTCGCTGAAATACTGCTTGAAGGAGTCCTCTGACCTGTGCAAGGGAACAGGGCATGGGACCCAAGTGCCCCCCTGCCTGCCAGGCTCTCACTTCTCCTCATTAAAAACCTGGCCTGCAGAGCCCTTTATCCCTTCCACCAAAGCCCACCGGTAAGGGCTGCTGGCAGACTCAAGCTGGAGGAGCCAGACCAAATTTGAAGCTGACAGCTCCTCAAGAAGGGGCCCAGGGTACGTTTTTGCCTGATAAAACATTTCAAACTCTCCAAGGCATCTGAATGTCAATCTGTGGTGACAGCAGCAGTTTGAGCATCCTTCAGACCCACAAACCTCGAAGCAGTTTGAGCATCCTTCAGACCTCAGACCCAAGAGCCACAAAGCAAAATACAGAGCTGCTCCATAGAGCCTGCTCTCAGCTCACCCCTGCCCTTGCTAAACCCCTCTTTGCACTTTGCCACTGGGCAGAGGAGAAAGGACTCAGGCAGCCTTTCTGATACCAGAGCCAAGCTGCTCTACACCAAATCAAATTTCCTCCTCAAGTCAAACCAGCAATGCTCACAGCTTCTCAGCTTGGGGGCAGCCAGCTCTGCCTGCACAGGGTGTTAGCACCTCCTTACCTGTCTGCACTAACAAAGAGTATCTCAAACTTCTGGCCTGCCTCCTTGATTTTCCGGTAGGATTCCACCAGGACCCTTGTGAGGCTTCGGCATGGTGGGCACTGCAAAACACAACACATGCATGAGGACACCATGTGCTCCACAGGGCCAGACCCACATGCAGCAGCTCCAGCGACCTAGTGACCATGCAAAGATAGATGTGACCTCATCTTTGCTGGAGTGCTGGGCAGCAGCCCTGAATGTGGCCGAGGTTTATGGCCTGTAAGTTGCCAACAAAACCTCTTCCATTTTTAGAATCTGACCACTCTTTCCCTTCTGAAGGGCCAGCTGAGGGTTAGAGGCCACTGCAGTGCTGCAGCTTCTGCCAGAATGATCGGAGCATCTTAACTGCTTCAACACCCACCAGCCCAATGTCTTTACTTTCCCACAGAGCTCTGCAGCAAGAGCTGCAGGGGGATCCCCTGGGCAGCCCTGAGCTCACTCCAAGTGCTCTGCAAAGCACCTGCTACTCACCCAGTGTGCAGAGAAATAGACCCCAACATAAGAGCCCTCCAGGGCATTGCTGTCTAGCGTCTGGCCATTGTACCTTAGCAGAGGCCCAGCAACAACTTCACTGAAGGGTTTTGGCCCCCAGGGGAACTCCAGACCTGAGGAGGGGTTGGGATGGGGATGGAAAGAAAACACAAACCAGCAACATGTACATGCAGCTTTTACAGTTTCAGAAAGTTCCACTGAAAGAAGAACATCCCACCTTCTGCAAAGATACAGGGGATCCTATCTGAGGAATCCCACTGGGGTTTATCCTCACCCAAGGGGGATGAAGAGAAACTCACCACCACTCCTCTGCCCCAAGCCATCTCTTTCTCACAGGGTAGCTGCATCTGAGCCCAAGTCACAGCACCTTTGGCTTGATGAAACCTGCACTGCTTTTGTGCTTGATGAGGCCTCTTTTCCTTATCAACAGCATTTATTTTAATCACAGCAGGCAGGCAAGGTGGTACATGCTCAGGAATGCAGTCAGACTGTTTACCTTACACTGATACTAACCATATATTTTTATATACATACTTATTTATAAAACTTTATACATGTGTAAAAGATAGTTTATATTTTTATGCATATATATACACACATATAAACTCAACTTACACTAACCCTATGCACCCCAAAGCAAGCATGTGTGTGTACACACAAACACATGCTTCAAATCATCTGCTGCCAGCTCCCAGAGCAATCAATCTATGCATTCAGCCAAGAGAGGACGAAACACCACAGATGGCTCAGGCCACAACGTGTACTTGCTGTACAGTTCCTGCCACCTGAATTAAAGACTTGGTCACCACGCTTAGTATCTACTACGTGAAGGAACGTCAAGTCATTCATATGTGTGCATGGACAGACTACAGCACTTGAATGATGGGTCTGTGGGGTCCATGAGTAAGGGCACACATTTTGCTCATTCTGGGTTTTGCAAATTGGAAGAAGATGGATTTTACATCAATTCCCAGCACAGCAAACCTCAGAAATGGAGAACAGTAGCATTTTTCTGCTGCATTTGTAAATAATGGGAAATTTGTTATCCTAACCGAGTGTGATGTCAGTCATCAAGTCCCACCCAGTATTCTAGAAGGATTCTGCTCCCAAGATATGGAATGGCTGGGCTCTCAATCTGTCTGTCCATGTCCCTTCGTCAGGGAAAATCCATACTTAATGTTTCAGTTAGTCTAAGTTTTTCTTCATTACCACTCCAGACAAAAATCCCAGAGGGGAAATCTTTGTTCTTTTCAACAAGCAAAACCAAAACACAAGATCTGGCAGGAATGATGCAGAAAATTTTATGCTGACAATAATACAGCGCCTCAATTGAGTAAGGTATGACAATAGTTGTTTGTTTCCCTTCCCCCCTCCTCCGCCTCCAAGGCAATCAGAAGGAACTGAAATGAAGAGGCAGCTGCGTATGCACGCTTCTGCAGCACACAGGAGTCCAGGTCTTACCTTCTGGGTCATCTCGGATGACCAGGAGGCCGTTCCTGCAAACCACCTTCCCAGTGGAGGCATCGATAAATATTAGGGAAGGGATGTTGGAGACTCTGTACTTGTTCCACAGCTTCAGCTGTAAAAGAGATTGGCAGGGGGGAGAAAGCAGGTAAACTTGGCAGCGTGAAGAGGAGAATTTTGGAGTCTTTAACATCTTCCAGAATAGAGGTCAGAGCTAAGCAATGAAGCAGAGCTGGTGCTTTGGCAATGACTACAAAGGCATCTTTCAGAGCTGCAGGACCAGCTTGGACCTTCATCGCCCACCGAGACCCTCACCGTCAACACCATCCCCTCAGTACCATGGGTGAGAGCACTGTTTGTCTCACATCTCCTGCAGGCTTGCTGCATATGCCTCTTTGCAAGTAAAATAGGCATAATATTAACCATACTTTAAGGTCTTTGTTTAGAAGACACTTTAAGCACAAACACAATGCCACTCCTTCAAAGCAATTTGTAAGGCTTGCCTGGCTGTTTCCTCTCCTCACATTCAATGCTCATTAAACAAACCAGCAACCCCTGCAGAGATAGAGCCACACTGAAACAAGGCCAACACATGGGGGTATGGCTCTTCTGCAACTGGGGTTTCCCAGGTTTGCTCCCAGGAGCTGATTGACAGGTTTAACATCAGTCTTGGGCCATGTAGCCCAAATCATCCACCCTGCACTGCCCCTGCTGTGGGCAGAAGCCATGCAGATGTGACTGCCGTGGTTTGGGCATCCCGCTCTAGAAGTTGCCTTCTGCTGCTCATCACATTTTGCAGCGAGCTCAGCTCAGCATCACCAGTGACTGAGCGCCCTGTCACACGTTCCTGGGTTGACATTTCTCAGCACATGCTTCTGGCACAGGGTAATTTGGAGCTTAACCCATGCACAGAAGCTCACTGGGATGGAGAGGAACAAGACAACGGCAGCTGCTGGCACAGCCCAGCCTGCAGGTGTGGGCCGGCTGAGGCCAGAGGAGCCGGTCTCCCCACCATGCACAGAGGAGCTGCTTCGATCACCACATTGACTTACATTTCTTCAAGCATTTCAACCTAAACAGCCCAGCGGTGAATTATCGAACCCTTAAACAAAAGCCAAACCATAGCCAGAGCCAGAGGGGAAGGAAATGAATCACCGGGCTCTGCTCTGAAAAGCCCCTCGGGCTCCGGGTGTTTACAGCTCACTCAGGTTTGAAGAATAAAACCCAACCACAGGAGAAGGGCAGGAGGAGACCACCGAGAATCCCACCCAGTGCGAGCATGGGTTCAACCACCAGAGCTGGAGAAACCCACACACAACAGGCTGTTGCTCCCATCAGTATCTCACACAGAAACTGGACCCAAGTGTTTTTTCAGAGGAAGAAGCCGGAGCTCTGCAGACCACCATCCCTGATCTCCGAGTAGAGGCGATCCCATTTCCTGAATGGGAATGATCTGGGGACCAGGCAGAGGCAGGAATGGGATGCAATGTGCAGATCTCACCAGAGAGCTAGCTGAGGGAGAAAGACACATCCACACTCAGGTTTTGATGTCACTCTATGAGGTATTTCTTCCAACACCTTTTACAGAAGATAGATCTGGATGAGTGGCCTGAGTCAGCCTGCTTGCAAACACTCTGGGGTCTGAAGGAAAGCGCTGCCACTGATCTAGCACTTTATTAACCTTCATCTCCTAGGACCTAGAGAGAGGCAATGTTATGTGTCCTGGCCACCAGCCTTCAGTTTCCAATAGATGGATTTCTTGAGACAAGCCAACTCATTCACAATGCTAATTCACAAACCAAATGGCCTTGGGCATGAAGAGAAAAAATCAGATTCGTACTAAATGCAAACCAGTCCCCTCACAATGAGCACGTTCAAACCACAGAAGGTAAAATCCATTTCTGTGAAGTTTAAAGGGTGGGGAAAAGCTCTTTATAAGGATCACAGGCACTTAAGAGGGTGTTGCAAACAATGAGGAAATTACAACTAGCAATTGGATCGTTCTCTTTAAATAGTTGCTTACATTACACTTCATTTTGCCAAGTTCTCTGTATACAGAAGCAGCTCCCCCGAGGCACCACGGCTGGTCCTGGCAGTTTTGCTTGGCTGGGGAAGCTGCAGGGTCTGCACTTCCGAGCCAAGAGGCTGCATCCACTCGCTGTGCCCATAGGGATGGCCTGGGATACCCCAAGTAAGGAGTCCACTGTCGCTGGAAGCACTGGAGAAAGCAGTGCATGGCTGGCTCCAGGCAGTCTGCAGAGTCCAGAACACATGGCAGCTCCTGCCAGCAACTGGCTCTGGGTCTGCTCAGGACCTATAAGCCATCAGGCCCACTGGGCCCAAACTAGAGCCAGGTCTTGGCTGCCCAGACGTGCACTGTATGGGTAATCTGCAATCCAGATACTCTGTCCCCATGAAATGGAGGGCTGTCACTTCTAACTCATCATTGAGGGTCCATAAGAGAATGCCTTGAGCAAACATGAAGCTAGGCACGCGCTGAACGGCTGAAAAGCATCAAAAAAGGTCAATGTGACATGTGCTGCTGCTGGGGGAGCGTGTCCCTCACCAGGCTCTGAGACTGGAACGCAACAGTCATCATCAACAAGTCACACCTTGATTGAGAAAAAGCAATCAAAACTGCAAGGTTTTACCCTTCATCTGTGCAAAAGCTGCAGCCACCAGCCACCACAACCCCCAATCCAGGTTCTGCCAAGCGTTTCAGAGCTCCAGACTCGCTGAGCAACGCTTACTATTTGCTATGTATTTGCTGCCTGGGTGATCACTGAAACCCATCATATGACACCAACAAGCAAACATGACAACTGCACGTAAGACAACTGGAACTGAGCTGTCATTTTAAGCCAGGGTATTAAAGGCTTGAACTGGAAATTAGTGGTCTCTGTGTACTAACCATACTAATTTTGCTGTCAGTATTGGAAGTACATCAATGCGCTGTTTCAAGTGGGATCAGTTTGGTTTGATGATTCTCCTGTGTGCTAAGAAAGCTGAGGGGAGGGAGAAAGCATGTGCTGCAGGACAAGTGCCAGGATCTACCACAACTCCCACTGCCATGGCCCTCTTCAGCCAGACCTGGCTTTCCAAAGCCTGTCAGACGCTTCTGAGAGAAGCCTGATGGCTCCATTTACTGCAGGTCTGACCTGAATGAGCAGAACCTTGATGGGAAACGGGCTGGCTCATATTAGCTGGGCCTTTTGGATGAGATAGCTCACTATTCTATTCCCACACCACACCACTATCTTGCAGCTGAACCGCAGCTTCCAGCAAAGACGTATGACCACCAAAAGCCTCTGGACCCAGGATGACACGACCTGTCCTGCAGCAAACTATTGCACCAGTTAGTTTTTCTCAGAGTAAACTGCCAAGGATTTGTACACACGCAGGCTCTGGGAAGGAGGAAAGCTACTCATAGGATCACAGAATGGGCTAGGTTGGAAGCTCACTCAGTTCCAACCCCCTGCCACAGGCAGGGACACCTTCCAGCACAGCAGGCTGCTCCAGACCCTGTCCAACCTGGACACTCTTCCAATCTGGTGTTCCAATCCACTCTTCCAATCCAATCAGGTCACTCTCTCAACCTCTCCAACCCTTGAACACTGCCAGGGATGGGGCAGCCACAGCTTCTCTGGACACCCTGTGCCAGTGCCTCAGCACCCGCATAGCAAAGAATTTCTTCCTCATGTCCAGTTACTCCTCAGTCCTGCTCAGCATACATCTGCTGGTTCTGGTCCACAGAGAAAGTAAAGCCCAGGAGGAAGAAAGCAACCCTTGTCCAAGTGCCTGCAGAGCCACTCACCTCGCAAAGGATCCTGTGTCTGGCTGGGCGTGGGATGCGGAAAGCAAATTACAACTTGGTCTGAAAGCATGGATGATGGGCTGACAGTCAGGCAGCAGCGCAGAGCGCTGCCTCAGCAACTTTTAGAAGCTGTTTTTCCTGCCGTGAAGAGGATGACATAGAAATAACATACTCCACACTCTAAGGATTTGATCATCCATTTAAGGAGGGGATCTCTGCTCTGCTTCCCAACAGCTGTTGCAAATCCGTGGGATCAAGCCAAAGCTAACACAGATGTGGAAATAATCTATGGACTATTCAGCCCAAAAGCAGCTGATCCTCTTGGAGCACCCCTCGCTCCTGGTTCAGGCTGCACGCCTGCTAACTCAATACGCACCCCAGGATGCCCGCTGGAGAAGGAGCAATGAAATACAGCCCCTTGCAAGATGCCATACAGGCTGATCAGCTTCACAGAAAGCTCCCTGGCTCCTGTGCAGGTGGTTAAGTACAGCAGTCCAGTGGAAAAAACAGAGTCACCAGATTCCTCCAGTAATCTTATCCCTACACAAAGCATCACCACGCCGTCCTGGAGGACCTGGAAACCACTGCACAGCAGCCCTCGGCATCGGTCACAGAGCTGCTCTCTGCACTGGTGACTGGGAAAGGCCTGGCTGAGATGGATGCTGGAGAGAAGTCTGCAGACAGCCACAGGAATCTTCCCAGATAAAGGTGTCAGACAAGAGGTCTCATCGGCAGCCCACGGCTCTTCCTGTGCGGGGCTGGCACCCAGCCGGGGTGGATGAAATCCCCTTCCTGCTCTGCATTTACTGGTAGGGAAGGGATCCCCTACTTCCAACAGCTGCCGGGCGCTGTTTTTGGTAGTGCTGACTGATTTATCAGCCCTGGTCACATTTACTTACTAACGTAAATCCTGAGATACAGCAGTTAACACTGGCAAAGATAAAGCACAACTGCTTGCAGTGAAATGAGCCCTGGGCAGGGGGAAGTGGTTCTCCAGCCTTGTCAAGGGCTGCGTTTCACTGCTGTTGTGTGAGCCTGGACCATAAAAGCTCTCATGCCTCCATCTTCCATAGGATATAGAGCTGCCTCTGCCTGGGCGACACGGAGGGCAAACACTGCCCATCTTGCAGCCCATGCTTCCACCCTGACCAGCAACGGCCAGAGAAAGCTGGTTCAAAAACTCAAAAGCAGATGTCTCAGCAACAATGAACATGTTCCTGCTGAAGAGAGCTGCTGCTTTCTGCCAAATAAAATGCAAAGCCTCTTTTCTTCTAAAAAGCCATCCTTAGACACAACACCCCCAGGGTCTGGACAATTCCTCCAGTGAGGCATTGGAAAGACCCCCATTTTCCAACAGCCCCATGAGTGCCTATGCAAGAGCGCAGCAGGGTTTCCATTACAGACACAAGCTCAGCTCTTGCCAGTCTCTCATTCCAGAGCCATAGGCTGAAACACGAAGTCTGCCTGAGGAACACATGGGCAGTGCTCAGTGGAAAAACACCCCTGCTGCAGAGCCATAGGGACCAGCAGAGCCCACTGCCCAGCTCTGCCTCCAGCTCTGCCACACAGACTGGCTCCGGGCTGGCGAGACATCCATGGTTATCCCCACTGCTCTGCTCCCACAGTTCGGCACTGCAGGGGACCTCTCTGTCCTCACTCACTCACAGTACTAAACTGCAGCTTTTACATTGTGCCTTAAAGGGTTTACAAGCACCAGGGGCCACACAGGCTCTGCAGACAACAGGCACAAAGCTGCAGCACAGGCTGCTCCCTCACCCTGCCGATTTAAATCCAGTTCATGCCTGTCCCTGCGATTCAAGCTCAGCTTGGGCAAAGGCTCCTCTTCCAGTCCTCCCTTACTGCTCCTCTCCCTTCGTGCATAAGGGAACCCCCTCAGCAGAAGGGGAACGTGGTGTGGAAATGACACACAGCCAAATAGTGGGGGGAGGCACTGAGGGCAGATGGTGCACGCCAAGGCTGACCTTATGACATGGAGGAGACCAACTGAGGCTTGCGATAAATTAATGTCTATTATGGTGCTGCTTCTCTCTGAAAGCAAATCAAAATCTAATTACAAAATACCCTGGTGAGAGAGATGTCTGCTCCGAGAACATTAATGAGCTGAGGTGGGAGGCTTTGGAATTGCAATAAATAAGACTGATGTGAACAGCTGAGACTGATGGCACAGGCCACTGCATTATCATTTCCTTCTGCTCCCATGCTGTCTGTGATGGAAGAAAGCCCAGTTAAACCCAACCTTAGGACCAGCTTTCCCCCAGCACTCAGCCTGGCAGCGCCTGTTGTGGATGCTCCCCCAGAATAAACCAAATCAAGCCACAAGCCCTGCTTGTCACCTCCATCCTCTCCTTGGTGCAGCTCCATGTTGGGAGACCGGCACAGCACGGTCCAGCTTGCTGCTGCCTGCATCACCCCACAAATGGAAAGAGGGAGAGCAGAGGAGACCCTGGCAGGAGCCACACTGCAACCCTGGGCTTTTGTCCTTCTCAACCATGAAACACAACAGCAAAAGCTTTGGAGCTGAAGCAGAAGGAAATCCTCTCTGCGGGGTCTTCTGGCAAGGCAGCCACTGGCAGAGGGCTGCTCTTTGTTCCCCTAAGGAGCTCCACCGCCAAAGCCCCAGGGTGAGGGAGCTGGGCCAGCCCTCCTGTCCCCATCACTTCTGCCCACTTTCCTCCTCTCACCGCCCTGGTCCCCAGCGCTGGCACCACTGATCTTTGCAACTTCCCAAGCTAAGCCCTCCACCGACTGCGAGCTGAGCATTTCATCTGCGGGCAAAGCATCATATGCCTGGCTCAGAGCACCGGCTGCCTCATCTCTCCCTGATGCACATGCAGGCTGACAGGCTGGATCCTCCGCAGCCCACATCTGATAGGAAAACATTTAATTTGAGCAGAGCTGAAGAGTGGTTAACATGATCTATGGAGAGCAAAGCCCCAGGGCCCAGAGCAGGCACGGGAGGTGGCCTGGTTGTTTTACACATGCAAGGTCTCCGAGAGGCACTGGGCTGGCAGCTTGGTTTGATCTCAGGATCAGGGCGAAGCAGCATTTGTCTAAACATACAGATAACAACCCAGGCAGCAAATCATGCAGGAAGGATGCTACAAGACAGGCTGACCTATCAACACTACAAAGGTGTCTTTTATAAACCTCTTTTTTTCAAGGTATTCCTCAAAGTGTACTGAACAGTCCAGAAACGATGCAGAATTTAGGGGTGCAGCATTGTAACAAGGACTAGAAAATACACCTCCATTCATTTCCAAATATTCCATAAACAATTTCTTCTCCCTGTGGTTCTGCTCTTTAAGCCAAGCACTCTCCCTCTGCCTCAGGAGAACGGGGGCCCAGGGCTTGCACTGAGATGGGTGCAGAGCCCAGGGGGTCTGTCAGCACCTCCAATCCACCTTCTCATGCTTTCCTGGTCAGTAAGAGGGCAAGACAAACACAGAAAGAGCAGTGAGAACGGAGGGAGTTAAAAGTGTTTGTGGGAAAAATGTAAGACATATGTAGAAGTGTATCATACATACACGGCCCCTATAAATTATGCCCCCAGATGACTAGCAATGAGTAAGAAATAGCTGTGTAAACACAAAGGTAATAAGAAAAAATAATAATTTGCCTCTCTCTATAGGGAAGGGACATTTTTCCATCTGTTTATAGGAAAGGCGAGGGGTGGGGTGGCAGCCTGGGACGTTGAATCGAAGTTCAGGGCCTCTCTCGGTCCCAAGTCTCATCTGTCACTGGAAGCAGGACGGCTGCCAGAACGCTCACACATCACAGCCCGGGTTTCCTACCCACTGCCTTTGCTTTTGCTGCTACCGTTCACTTGGAAGGCAGCTGCACTGAAGCCCTGCTAGTAATCTTGAGGTCAACCACCTCGCAATCCTGGATCATTAAGAAACAAACACTTCTGAAAAGCCCTGTGTTTAGATAGAGTTCCCACCAAACACAAAAGCCTTTGAAATCTGCAGGGAAACATGGATTATTTTTCTTGTTTAATGCACACAATGAGGTATCAGTGCGGTTTTTGTTTTGTTTTCGGAGGTTAATCCAAAAGGGAACCTTACACAATCAGACCAACAAAATGCTGAAAAACAATAGAGTATTTGTTAGCACTGTAACACACCCAAGGGAGTGAGTGCTTCAGGATGCCTCAAGAGCAGTGACCTCTCTGGCACACACCAGCATCAGGACATCCCCAGACCACGAATCTGGGAGACCCTTGTAAAACTACCAAGACATGTGCTTGTGCCCACTGCTGTTGATGCACACACTGGATGGGAAACCCCATTGTGCAGCATCTGAAATGCAATAGCCCATCCATAGCATCACTTCATTACAACAACCTCCCCTCAACACAGCACTTGTATCACTGCAAATACTCAGAGTCTCAAAAGCAACTACCTTCCTCCCGTTGATCTCAGGAGAGAGTGCACTGGTTGCTCTGGCCCTCCCTATAGCCACATCCAGCTCAGCATCTCGGAGCTGACAGTACTGAATCTCAGTCTGGCAGCACTCCTGGTTTGCAACCCAAGGAGGATTTTCATGCAAAGGTTACACAGCTGCAGAGCTAAAAAAGCCATAACCACAGCCCCAGCGCCTGCTCACAGCCCACGCTGCCAGGCAGCTCTGGGCTTTCCATGTAACACAGGCAACAGGCTCTGCTGGCAGCTCGGAAGGGCAGCACAGTTCAAGGGATTCACTCTGTAAGGGCACTCAGGTCAGAATACACTGGGAACTAACCAGATCCACATGCTTTCAAGCTCCAGCTGGGAAGAGCAATCCCTGCCAGTGACAGCACTCAGCTCCTCCTCGGCTCCTGGGGTGCAATGGGGCTCCACAGCCTGCGCTGACCCACCACAGCCTCAGTGCTCACAGGGACTTATCTAGGAGTCATAAAGCCCATCCTGTGTAAACATCCCACCACTGAAACTATTCTGGGCCAAACCACCAATGATGATGATGTGCTTTTAGGGCCTCCGTGTCCTCTTCACACACCTCACAAACACAGCTGAGATCTGGAGATGCAGCAGCCTGAGCCAGCAACACTGGGTGCCCTGCAGGGAAGACCATCAACCTGACTTATGACACAGGAAAGACGGATGTAACGGGTCAGGCTCCTGGGAAACATTCTCCTGCCGAGCATTTATCCTCTTCCTCCTGCTCCGCAAACCAACACAGCCCCTTGGCCCAAAGGCTGCAAGGGCTGGAAATATAAACCCACCTGACACCAAGCCACCGACCTCTGAACGTGGAAACACCGCTGTGAGTGCAATTCATCAGAGGAGGGAGGGGAGGGAGGGCTGGGTAAGCCTGGTCAGAGAGCAAGGCCAAGGGGATGTAGGGTTTACAGCACACACATGGTAGGCCAGGTGCAGGGTAGGCGAGGGAACCCAATCCATCCCGTGAAACCCAGCACCGAGACACAAGAGGCCCCTGGCTCCAGAGCCACCAACAGCGCAGGAACAAGGCACCAGGCTGGGGTCCCTCTTCTCTATTTTAAGGCTTGAGCGTTGTGTCTCACGTCTGCAAAACCAACTAAAAAGACCAACAGGGACAGTGATAAATCAGCAGCAAGGTCAAAAGCTCCAGCTCCATGCTGACTTGACTGATGGAAGTCACCAAATATATAGTTTCTCAAAGGGGTGAGAGCCCGTGAGTCAGCACACAGATGAAATACGGCACTGGGAAGACAGGACCTACCCTTCGTGTAAGCGAGGCTCAGGCATGGCATCTCTTCTGCAGTCACAGAGAGGCTGCTGCCAGGAACTGATGACAACATGAATCCCATGGGAGCATTCAAAATGTCAGATAAGATGCAGAGTATTAATTCCCTTTGCTGACAGCCAGCCCCAGCTGGAGAGGGAGGCTCAGGGATCGCAGGCTTCAGTGAGCCGAGGATGCCCAGAGCCCACTCTGCTGCCAATGCTGCCAAGGCTTCAAGTCAGTGGTGAGCCAGGAGGTAACACAGAGGGCTGATTCGGGGTGATTTTTGGCTGACTCTTTATGGTGAGAATAAGGGGAGATTCTGTGCAAAAGGAAGAGCCGACCATGTGTTCTATAAAACACTGAAGACTGCTGTGCACTGGCAGGGACCTTCCCCAGATGTGGCTGCATTTCAGCTGTTACTATATTCGGAGTTTGTAAAAATGCTCTGGGATGATAAAAAGCACTACAGAAACAGTTATTAAAACTGTTTCCAGGAAATTGATCCATGGAGATGGAGAAAGTCTGGTGTCCTTACAAGAGCTTCAGCTAAAGAAGAACCAAAGCTAAGGAGAAAGTTTTGCTTGCTTGTCTTTTTAGTGATAAAAAGGAGCTGCATCAGGGGTTTATTTGATTCTGCAATATACAAACCAACCATCAGTTGTTTCCTCAGAAGCCTGAGCTAAGACGAGCAGAAAATCCCCCTCAAGTCATGCGGAGTTGAAGGCTTTCTGCCTTTGTCAAGATCTGGATTTGTTTGTGGTCTTGTTTTATCCTGTTGCTTCTGCAATTACTGACAGTGCAGAAGCAGATCCCAGGCTACCAAGATGCACACTGCAGGAACAGAGATTTTATCCCGGAAAAGAGCACAAAGCACCGTGGGAACACCGTGTGCCTTCCCACCCCCAGCCTCAGTGCTAGGAAGCACAGTGCTGGGAAGCACGGTGCTGGGAGGTGGACAAGCCACAGGAAACACAAGTAAATCATGTGCTTGCATCCAAGTGCCTTTTTCCAAGGATCTGCCATAAAGTTACAGGCTCAGTCACCCCATTCCCCACCCTGGGTCAGAACTGATTAAATGCAGCCACCGAGTCAAACTCCAACACACTCATCTCATTTGGCAGCCCTGCGGTTTGGGCTGCGAGCTCCAAGCTTCCCCCCTCCCCTCCTTCTTGTTCAATTATCTTGCTTCATCTTTATTCCGTTTCCAGGAACACTTAGCAACAGGCTCTTGCAATCAGCCACCGGCAGGCAGGGATCTGAGGAGGAGACCGCAGTTCCGATGACCTTTTACTATAGTCATGCAAATTGTAAAGAAACTATGTGAACAACTTGCCTTTTAAGCATCCTCCGGTTACTTTCTCCAGAGTTAATTCTCCTTCTCCCCTCACAGCCATCAGAAACACCAGATTTCATGATTATACACTAATGAGAACAAAACCTGAAGCTGAATTCCAGTCTGCTTTCTGAGGTTTTTTCTCTGTATCTCACACAGCATGCAAACCCCAAAAAGGGCAAAAATTAACCTGTGACATCTACCTCAGCCAAGACCACAGGTCTGCTTGGACACTGCGTGTTCACCCTGCCAAAAGCCAAATGTGGGCTTTAGGGTGTGCTCCTGCAACCAACCAAGCCCTCTTGAGATGGACAAGATGTTGCTGCTTCTGTTGGCAAGTAGCTTTTTTGGATCCCCATCAGAAACTTTCATTCCACGACAGCCAAAGGGTATGTCAGGAGCCAAACATAGCCACAGCGTCCCAAGGAAAACAGCGCAGTTGTGATCATGGTAATTAAAGCTTATCAACCTGGGCAGCAAATAAGAGAGCTGGTGCAGTGGTCAAAGACTCCCATTCCTACAGGACACGCTGCGGTGACAAAGGGAGAGGTCCTGCCAAATCCAGGGTCTTTGGCAAGCAACTCAGTTTCTCCCAGGGCCTCTCCACCTCCAAAACACCAAACCAGCCACCATGAGGCGGGCAGCACTGACACTCCTGTAGATGGACACATGTAAATAACAAGCCTGGGTTTGGCAAACCACAGCAGCAAACTCACAGCGACCATTTTCACACTCACCTCGATGGGGCTGGCAGCTAGGAAGCGACCAGGCAGAGGCCTTGCATTTTCATCAAACCCCCAAATCTTTCCAGCACTTTGCCTGTCGCTCAGTAACTCTTCCACATACATAAACAAGTTTGGAGACACCCAGAAAACATACACCAGGACAGCCTGTGCAGCCGGCAGAGGACAGGGGCATTACTGCATTTAAGCTCTTTCTTCTCAAAATGAATGCTTACTGTTTGGAATAGAAAAATCCTGTATTTCTTGCAGACAGTACAAGCTGGAAGGAGGGAATGGGAGAATACCAAGGTATCAAGGCAGGCAGTTCCCTTCTGCTTTTTGAGTGGTGTTCATAAATAGGGAAATAATTTGTAGTGCCTTATTCTAGGGAAAAGAGAAAAAAAAAAAAAAAAATCAAGGCTCACAGATCCTCCGTACTTCAAATGATCTTAAAAGTACAATTTACTGCTTTTTTTCTTTACAAAATGAAAAGCCTGAATAAGCATGTCATTGATCCGATCGCTGGGAACAGCATCTGGAACATCCGTCTCTCAGAGACTGCAGGAACTGCAGGAGAGCTCAAAGCAGCCAAGGCTGCCCTCGAACCAGATGCTGCTTGCTCTTGCAGAAACGCCTGTGGAGCTGTGTGAAAATGATTAAGCAAAATTACTCCCTCTTTTTCAACTTTATAACTCAAAACTGGTTTCTCTTAGAGGGCAGATGCTCAATACATACGCCACAGCACATCAAAGGGTGGGAAAGGCAGGAAGGCAGCCGCCTCACCATGCACCAGAGAACCACTGCCCAGCGCTCTACCCAACCTGCATGCACTCACCGTCTCTTTCCTCATCCGAAACTTTTGGCTCAGGGTTAAGAGCCAAGAGAGTAAAAAGGCTTTTTCAAGCTTCGTGACACTATGAAGGATGCCATCCAGGGGCTATTACAGCAGCAGCAACAAATAACAGTGATGTGTTTCTGTAGGGAATTCTCTTGGTGCTTCAGAGCTCAACTCCAGCTATTGCAGCTCCTCATGGAGCTCCACTCATTGCATACAAAGCTGAGCATTTCTCATACGCTCCACTCCCATGGGAGCCTGAATGTTCAAAGCGGAACACGAGGGAGCAGCCATCCCTGCCTGCACTGAGATCCAGCCAGCATCTTCAAATGCTCATTAGCAAAATGATAACATTAAGAGAACACTGTGCAAGGTACCACGAGCTTCTCAGTCATCCATGAGATGCTGGCAGGAGAGGGAGGACTTGCCAAAAAGCAGGGCTGCTTCAGAGGCGGGTCAGAAGCTGCTGTGGAGCAGAGCAGAGCCAGCCCCACTCCTCCTCTGCCCCAGCACAGCTGCTTCGTATCTGCCATACAAAGTGAAGTCCTAATTACACTGTACATGGGTGCCAAAAGGCAACAGCTTCTGTCCTACCTCAAAAAGGGCTTTTTTCTTATGAACAGGGCAAAATATTGGGGATTCAACACAACCATTTCCCCTGTTCAAGAGTCTTGCATTTTCAGCCCTGCAGGCACTTCTGGAGAAGAATCGACTGCACCTAATTCATTAAATACTTAAAGCATGGTCACACTGCAGTACACATGCACACCCCACACGAGTGCAGGGCTTTTACTCCCACAGACACCAGCCCAAAAATCCCACTTCCCAGCAGTACACCCCTCCTGTGCCCTCCCATAATGGGATTAATACTGTCCAGAGTTTCCTGGAAACTTCTCCCTGCAGATTCGAATCTGGGATGCAGGTGAGATAACTCCTGTTCGGTGAAAACATGCACAAAGAATGACAAATGGAAGACCCTGAAATCCTAAAGGCTGAACCCAAACACCATGCTGCTTCTTACCCAAAGCCTCCTTCATCCTTTCTTTACTCTTAAACTCTACTGGATGATGCTTGGATCTAAAACTCCTGGGTTTCGGATCTGTGTCAGCTACAGCAAACACCCAGTGGTAGCAGAAGGATGTGACCTGAGGGGCACCAAACCCTGCACATTTAATGCTACATCTGATGCAAACCCCTGCCTTCAGAGATGAACAGCAAGTGACTGATGACAGGCCTCATCCTCAGGGCCTACCTCATTGAGCTCTAGTTCAAAGAGCTAAAAAAACTCAAGGCAATCACTCACCAGCTCAGATATTTAAGGAGGAGTTTGGGGAAGGGCGCATAGGAAGCAGGAAGCATGAAGCCAACTTCATCCAAGATTCAAGGGGGGAGGGACACGTGGGCTTCTACTTAACAGCTTCTTCCAGGCAGCCCACTGCACCATGCATCTCTGTCTTTGACCACCAAGAGATGAAAACAATTAATTTATCCTCATTCCCCGCTTTTCCTGAGAAGTTACAAGAAATAAAACTAAAGCAAAGATCAACGTTATACGCCTTCTCAGACAATTTCTGCCTGACCTGGACTTTCTCAGCATCCTTTTTATCTAGCAGAGTGTTTTGGCTAAAGCTTTGCAGAGGAAAGCCATGTGAGCAGACTAGTTAAAAACCTGGTACTTTCATGTTTATACAGCCAGCTAAGCAGCACACTACAAAGCCTTTTATTCCAAGTCTCTGCTGACAAGCTAGCATTGTTAAATTACAGAAAACACCAGAGAATTAGGATGCACAGGGAAAAAAAACCCAACAAAAATCCAAAACTCAATTCCCTAGGTGGGAAATAAGGGTTCAGAAACACAGGACTCAAAGAAAAGTCTGTACAAAAATCATCCCAAGGTTAGGGGGCAATTTGTATTAAAAAGGGAGAGCAAAACCATCTGAAGATGCAGGCAGACTCCCTGCTCATCATTTCCAACAATTAACCAGACCCAGAGGTGGAGACTGAGATCCCCCAAAGGTATCTCTTCTCCCAAATACCTGTATGTCCAGAAAAAGCAATCTGAAACAAGCACCTCTGTGCTGGTGACCAGTGCAAGTAGCTACAAGCATGAGAAGAGATGTTCTTTCAAGTCACAGAGGTACAGCACAGGCACCAAGCAACGATTTGACGTCAACAGGGCACATCAAAGAACAGCCCGAGTTCCCAGGTCACGGCAGAGTTCACACGCTGCATTGTGTTGGTTTACATACTGTGTATGCAGGAGCCAGGAAAAATCCATCTTCTTTGTCACAACAAAGCTTCAGGTAAGTAAAAAGGCAAGGCCACATGTATTACCCAATCAAACAGGCATGTAAAGGAGAAAGAAGGCACTGGCAATACGCTTGCTCCTGACTTTTGCTGTTCCTCAGTGAGCACATGGGCTGTGTTAAGCCCTGCACAAAGGAAGCTCCCCGTGCTCCAAGAACAAACCTTCTGCTTGTGAATAAAAAGCAAGAACTTTGTAAGAGAAACCAGTGTTTCACAGTCATTGCATTGTTCTCCCCCACCACGTAGCAGGGGAGGAACATACCTTGTCCTCCTTGTAGATACACACCCCAGGGGCCAGGCACCTGGAATAAACACCCAAAACCAGGAAATTCCCGTGCCTGTAGAAACCAATCTGGCGTCAGCTGATTTTTAAAGAAGTCTGAAAGAGAAGGGAAAAGCCCTTCTCGGGTAAGTTCTTGCTGCTCAGTTTGCTGAAGGGCATCCGGACAATCTGAGCCAGCAGCTCCACTGAACACTTCCAGGCTCCGTCTGGCACGCTGGCACCCAGCCTGTGCCTCTACTCTTGTGCCAACAAGGACATCCAGATACATGGGACCTGAGTTTGTGAAGACACGAAGCAGGAGGGAAAGACTTTGCAGCTTCTACAGAAAGCTGCTTCTACAGGTAGCATAAAATAATGCATACTTTCCAAGCCTGCACTTGCACAAGCCCCACGTTCTGTTCTGAACCCCAGGAAATCAACAGGCGGCAAATCATTAAAGCCTCAACACCACTATTTCAGATCTGCAAGCTGAAGTATCTTGCTACATCCCCTTTTCTCCCCTCTGCAGGTCTACAGGAGGGCCACAGGGAGGATTTAGCATGCAAAGCATTGGGCTGTGGTTACCTTTGACTCAATTCACAAGAATATTACAACGTATTCCCCAAGGGAGACCATAAATAGCAAAGGATTCTGCTTTAATCCCCTATCTATTCTTATCTCAATAATATGGCACTTGGAAAAGTGCTGCCAAAACACAGATTTATGGCAAAGCTGAGAGTTCGTATGGCCAACACATGCTGTAAAAACTCTGTATTCCCAACAATAAATAAAAGCCTCTTCTAGGATATAGATGGCTTTTCAGTTACTGAAGCTTCATGCAGATACAAACCTATTGTCAGGATTTCTGCCTCCCTCTCCTACCTCAGGTGAAAGCCATGTTTATACTGACCTTCCTCAACACTAAAATCAACTGGTTTCACTGGGTATTCCTGCTGGTATCACCACCAGAGTCTTCCACTTGCTTCTCATTTCTTTACCAATACATTGCATTATCTATCAAGTATTACCTTCCAGACCAGCTTCAAACTTCTTTGCTGACAGTGACCACCATCAAGGGGAAATGAACTATAAAAACTTGCTGACCAAAAGGAAAAGGACTATTGAAAGTAGGGCTGATGAGAGCTACAGTCATCACAGCCACACTGGAGATACGAGGGACCTGCATGCTCTTAAAAGCTCCTCGGAGAATCATGTATTAAAAAAAGCCCCACAAATCCAAACAGCAGCAGCTCTGCAGGCAGCTTAGTGCTGCTGAAACTCAGTTTTTGTAATGGAAATGCTGAGAAGCACCTTAACAACAGAGTCACTGTAACACGCATGTGGCTGTGAGGGGCTGGCCACAGCCTCCTGCCCGCCCCAGCAAAGCTGTTTTTCCTGGGAAAGCAGCCGTTCTGGATCCCAGCTGCTCCTGGGCAAGATACGGCAGTTTGGAAAGGTTGCGCTCAGTGCTTCATGGAAGGGAGGATGCCAGCATCCGTGAGGCATGCCTCAGCGGCGCAACAGTGCACGGAGATGCTCCTCTTCCTGCCTGCAACCTGCGCCGGCAGGTCAGAGAGGGAGAACAGCAGCAGGGGAAGCACAGTGAGGTTGTATGACAAAAGAAATCCTGGTAAGGAAATAAGGGGAAGGTTGGGATCAAAAGGATGGTGCTACATCCTGAAAAATTACCTTCTGCTTTGCGAGCCAGATCACAAAACCAGGAACAAAAGTGAAAAGGGAACCAGAGCAGGCAGAAAATTCAGCACAAGTGTGTGCTAAGTGCAAGCAAATACATTTTGTCCAGCTGAAAAGTCAACTGTAGAAAGATTCATCCATTCCCACAGGCACGAGGCAGGGCTGTTTCCTACTCACATTCCCCAGATATACTTTTAAATTACTCACTGATGGGGCTGCCCTGCGCCTCCCTTGGGTGCAAAGGCACATATCCTGCCTGCTGCAGTAGAGCACAGCAGCTCAGCACAGCAGCAGGGCCAGGGAGGTGCACACCAGGTTACAAAAAGAAATACAAAGGCATTTCCTACAAAGGAGAAAAGCTGCATCCTTGCTGAATCGCTACTGTTGTCTACACAACCTTTGGACACTGGCTACTTGCAGGCAAAACACAAAGCTAAGAACGCTTGTTTAAACCCCACAGGCAGACACTATGATTCTATTAAAAAAATAACACAACTGGCATTAATTCTAAAAACTTCCCACCACTGGGACTGGGATCCCAAACCAGCACTGGGCAGTGAGGCTAAAACACACTCAGAGCAGATGCCTGCAAAAGATTCCAAGGCAAATTAGTTATGTGGCTTTTATAATAAAAATAAAATAAAATCCAACGTTTATAAAGGAAAAAAAGAGGCAGATTTCCTAGAAAGGGGTGCTGTGAACACCCTCTGTGGGTGTTTCTTGAGGTGGCAGGGAAGGGGCTGCCTTGCCCCCACTCAAGCCAGAGCCGCACCAGCTCCTGGGCTGGGCACCAGCTCTCCTGCAACAGTGCAAAGGGAAGTGTCCATCCATCCTCTGCCAAACCATCAGCTTCAGAGAGCTGTGGGCAGGGTGGGACGAGTTCCTGGGCTTTCACCACTGCTTTTTCCATCACCACTCTCTCCAGACAAGGACACTCTGGGCTAATGCTGGATTAACAGAAAGCCCTGCCTTCCCTTCTTCTTGTGTGCTAAAGCCAGCCTTATACATCAACTTTTTTTCCTAAGTAATTTTTTTGTAGCTGACTCATATGGAACTTCTGCCAGGAATTTCTGTAATTAGTGAATTAGAGCAAGGTTTTGCCTGTGCATGCCTGACAACTGCTGACTGAAGCGAGCCCTGTTCAGAACCTTGCACAGCCCTGGAGGAGCATGGCTGAGCACAGCCCTTCCAACGACACAGTCGATGGGGCTCTCCTTGCCAGGCTGATATGAAACATGCTGCTCGTCCTGCAGAGCTTTGCAGCTCCTAATCCATGTTTTAAGAGGAAGAAGATAAGCTGGAACAAAGTCCAAAGGGCTCTGGAGAAGGAAGAGGGATGTTAGCTGACTCTCTATTTCGCAAACCTCTTGCTGGAGCATCCCTGTGACAGCATCTGCGGCTATGTGCCTCTCCATCAAGCTGCATAGCTGCAAAGCCATTGTGCGTCACATCTTCCTTAGAGACAGACAACGATATAGAGTTCCACAAAACCACAGGAAAAATAATTTCCTCAACCTCTTTATTTGATGGACACAGGAGCTATTTTGCAAGTGAGGCTCCAACACACAACCGTAGTCCAACCTAAAGATCAAACACAACCCACGTTAAGGTAAGACAAAAGCAGACATCTGGCATTAACAGCCTAAACTACACACAAGGTCCCTCCTGAATGATGCAGAAAGCTCCCACTTTCTGCTACAGGTCAGAAATAAAAATTAATTGCCACCTTCAGGATCGAGCCATTCAACCTTCTCCTCATTACGTTTGCTGGAGAGCAATGCCTGTACCCTCTGCACACAACCCCTTACTCACCCAGTCCTGTAATTTATACCATATTACATCTGAAGAGCTGCATTAAGAAAATATTACAGTTGCCAAGCCCTGAAAAGCTGGGATGTGCTGGAAATCAGTTTTCTCTGTAGCTTTAATCTGGTCCACTTGTGTAGGGTCTTTACAGCATGGCCACATACCACGTGTGCATATAGCCCTGATGCAGTTAGTATTGAGAATGGAAGATGCTGAACAAGCGAGGAATTACTCAGGTTTGGTTTTCAACTGGTTGTTCATGCACAGAACTCTGCTTTGTTCACACTTCTCATGTGCTGCTCTAAGGCAAAACTGAAGGCATCTTGCCACTGCAGACTAGGATAGCTCCCAAACAACAGTGAACTTGTTTTCATAAAATCCTAGAGAACTCCGTTCACAGCCCCTTCAGTTTATAGCTGAAGAAAAGAGGTACAGAGAAGCCCTGGGCATCCACTTCCACAATCAGCCTACAACTCCATTTTTAAAAAATAAGCAGCACTGAGCACTGTCTTACATGTTTGACATACAGCTTCCCATGAGATCATTTGCACCAGGAGCACTCGGAACTTCTGCAACTCTACTCGCAGCCCGGGGACCCAGGAAATCAAGTCCCTCATTGTTGCATGAAAAGCAATTTACCTGGCGCCATACATGAGCCCTGCGGCAGATGCAGAGCAGGAATCCTGTCTCCTTAACCATCACTTTACCCCTGCTATTTTTCCATGACTTGCCTCACTCCCTTCCCTCCAAACCCTGCATCACGCAGGGCAGGGGTCCTACGGTCCTATACAACCTCTGAGGACGGAAGTGCCAAGGAAAAAACCATATGTGATCCCATAATTAGAAACTGCATCGTAACACATACAGGGGGCTGAATTAAGGTTGCAGAGGAATACTGTAAATTAGATGCACATTTCTTGTTCCATTTTACTGCCCTTTTTTTCTTTCTGGCCCTCCCCCTTATTGGGCTTTGGCTGCACTTCAGATTAAGCTCCTAATAAGGGTTGGAGTTGGACAAGATTTTTCAGCCCATCAGACTGCAGCCTTCCAAGCCATTGAACTGAGATTCAAGCTGAACTTGAATTTTCAATAGTTTGGCCTAAAGGCAAGGGTGTTAACAACAGACCTGCCAACACCTTCTCTATGAGAAATGTCTGAAAACATGTCTGCACATCAAATGCTGCTCAGGCTCTGGTAGACAAAAGCCACAAAGCTAACATCTCAAATCCACCCCTAACTTGCTCAGCCGGTTCTCCTGTCAGTGAAGCTCATACACTCCCTCTGAAAATGCAGCAAACCTCTATACTCTCTCTAGGAAAATGGGGTTTCCCCCAGCAACCCAAAAAGCTGTAGTAGTTTCATTATGATAAGGATAAGGAGAGATCAGGTAAATCAGGTGGACAGGTAGGAAGCAGACACACACCAGTTCACCAAACATGGTCTACTTCAATGATGCATACCATGAAGATTAATGATACCACAGTGAAATGCGTGGAGGAGCAAACAGAAAACAGTCTATGCTGTAGCCAGCTCCTCTTAAAAGCAGAAGAAACTATGCTTGGGCTTGCTTTTCCTTCCTAAACTTTTCTTCTTTTTTTTAGTTCTAACAAACTATTTTTCTTAATGTACACAGTAGGATTCTACAAGTTAGCCTAAACCCTAAGGCAAGGAAGATATGATAAAACTGGAACACATCCCCTGTGCCAGAGGAAGCAGCCTGTGCCCAGGCAGAGGGCATGGCTGCAGGAAGCAGGAGGGTGGGTTTCCTTTCCTGTTTCCCCTCCTTATGAACCGCATCCTGCCTTATAGTACCTGGCAGAGCACAACAGCCACTAAAGGCAGGACCTGCTGCGGGCTCCAGCCTGGGCAGACCCCAAACCACCCCAGTTTTGAAGCCGTCCTTGCTCCGGTATCATTTTTCTTATTTCCTTTTTTATCTAAAAACTCTGACTTCAGCAGTCTTTACCAAGGCAAATCCTGCCTAAACACATCAGGCAGCTGAGCCTTTCACCTTCAGATCGCTGCATTGGTGGAGGAAGGCTTTAACCGAGACCTCTGCCAGTACCCTAAACAGACTTTGATTTGAGTGTTTTCAAATGTTGAAGTCTATTTTCTTGAGGACATGAATGCTTCAGCTTCCCTGCTACCAACATCTTCTCTATGTGACATTTCTAGCACGGTAGGGCTGAAGAGAGCCATGGCCATCTACTGTTGCCAGGGCTGGATGCAGCCAGGCAGTGCTGGGAAGGCGCTCTTCTCCCTTTGATGACAAACAGCAGAGAAAAGGAAGATGGTTTCTTGAAGTGCATCCAAGGGAAAGTATCGCTGTTAGAGTGCCTGGCAGGGCATCAACAGCAATGGCAATTTCAGCTTTCAAAGAACAGAAATAAAGAGCGGAGAAGGGGGTGGGGAGATCCTGCAGGAACCAAGGTGCCACTAATCCCATGGATTGTTTTACAAACTCCAGCTACTCTCCAATGAAATTATAACCTCTGCAGAAAATCATCTGGCTCCAACCTCTTTTGCTAAGTGGAGCATAAACAGAATGGAGCAGAGCTCATACCTGAGCAGCAATCAGGCCTGGACAGGCTGCGACAGGGAGGAGAACAGAGGGACGGCAGCCAGACCACTGGGAATTTGCTCTTCTCGGATGGCTGCTACGGAATCTTTGAACCCCACCAAGCAAACAAGGCCCTTCCAACACAACAGCCAGGTGCTGGCTGAGATGGCACAGTGCCTCTGCTTGCTGGGAGGAGGAGAGCACAGGGGGGAAAAGAGCGCAGCAATCGCAGCAAAAAGGTCTGGGCTTGATTAAACTTATTTTCTTTAGTAACATTTAGTTAGGCAAGGAGGGAAAAACCCTGCAGTGCTCTTCCGTGGCTCTTAACAGGGAGCTGGAGTGAGATTGTTCATTCATCCCATTAGCTGAACAACAGGCACTGCTCACATTGATATCCATTTCTCTGTTGGTAGGTGGAGAAACAAGAAACACTGAATCCTTGACTAAATGCCAATTCCCAGCTTTGAAATCAGGTGTCTGGCAGCAATGTGCCAGTGTGGTGTACTCTCCATGGGAAGTACACACTGGTTCATACAGCTTGAAGCTCTGAATGAAGCAAATGCTTTCAGTAAGGGTGCAGAAAACCAGAACAGAACTGCAAGCAAAGGGATTGCCCACACTCAGGTGAGGCAGGGGATTCCCACTGTAGCCCAGTGTCCAATTTGCTCAGCTACAAAATAAGTTTCCTTTCTTTTTACAAGGTTCACAAGGCAATCAGCCCACTGCGCAAGCACCCCGCATGTCACCAGTGAGCTCTGCCTGGTCTTCAACTACTGCTAGGCTGATTATAATCCTTTAACAAGAGGAGGAAAACAGCAGGCACAGCACCATCCCGTGCACAAGCTGCTCAGAGCCAGGCGCTGCCTCACCAGCTGCAGAGCTTCAGAGCAAACATCCACATGGATGATGATTCGCGTACATGCACCTTTAGTGCCAGCATGCGCAGATACAACCTTCTGCACAAGGCTGGTTTATCCTCAGGGCCAGCAAATGCCATGTGAGAAGCTCACACAGAACAGCAAAGGCAAGACACGATCTCTAACTGTGCTAATTGCTGCAGTAATTAGAAAATTAAAAGTCCAAACTAAATACCACAAGGCTGAGCATCAGCAAAGAACCACTTTCCCTCCCAGGAGCCATCCCTCACAAATGACTTCCCTACCAAGAACCACCCGTGCTGAGCCACCTCCATGGGCCTGGACAGCCCTTTCAGCCGATGACAAGGAAAATTCTTCTCAATAGATTTGACCTTATTTTCTCTTCAGAGTGGCAAGATAAAAAGACATTTCTATTGAGCAATTGAGTTTTCCCCACAACAGACGCGAGCTGGCACGTTCTGAGCAGTTTGGTATTTCAATCCCAATTAAGTAAAATAGTAATTGCGGCACCTAAGGGTTTCTCAGCTCCCTAAGAGGAAATGCTTTATACATACAGATTTTCCTAGCTTTACCACTGCATACTTAAGATGTGGATTGAGGGATGAATCACAACTTCAAATTCTTCACTAACAAGCCTGGCAATCAACACTGCCACTTTCTGGCAACGAAACCCTAAAAATCGCTGATCTCCACCCGAGATGTCATCTATGAACAGCGATGTGATTTATGTCCCATGGAGCACTCCTGTCCTGCGACTCCTCCACTGCGGGAGCAGCTGCGTAACAGGATTTGTTCTGGATAATCCCCTCTCCAGCTCTCAGGACCTGAGAAGAGGAAGCAGCCAGACATGCACTCAGCCAGAGATGGCAGCCACCACTTGCGTACAACTATTCTCCCGCAGCCACATGCCAGACGTAAATCGCATCTCCAGTTTCAAGCCTTGGGAAGAAAAGGCAGCACTACAAACACAGGAAGGAGGTGCATGAGCTCTGTGGACTGGCATCAGGGTGACAGGCATTCCCATAACCGGGCAGGTGGATGCCCAGCCCCAAGCTTTCAGCATGTTTTAACACTGGGTAAGATGGCCACACAAAGTGCATCACATCATGTGGAGCACAGCTGTGGAGAACTCCATTTGCCTTCCCCTTCCAGATCCCAAACTTCTGTGCCCACAAGGTGGGAGGCACCTCCATCAGCCTGGCTTGTCACTGCATGCGAAGCACCCGCCCTCTCCCCATGGAATGAGGGGGACGCTTCTTTAGATAACCAGCTGTAGGGTAAAGACTGTCTCTCTCTAATGTGGTTGTCTGAACATGGCCCAGCACAACAGACCTAGAGCCACTGGTAGGGCTGCAAGCTTTGCCTGGGGGTATTATTTTAATAATTAGAGGGATGGCCACAGACAGAGCTGGAATTTGGTGGCCTCTTAACCCAGGGAGTTATTGGGTTTTATGCAGACGGCTCCACTTTCTCAGCTGCGAAGATTTCAGCAAATCCTCAGTCAAACAGAGAGACAAACATCAAAACCAAGACACTGGATGCAACCCAACACAGAACCGCTGCTTGGCCAAACCGAGCCAAAAAGCAACATAAACTGTGCAGGGCTCATAGGGCGGTGCATTTTTAAGATGCAGTCAAATCTGGAGCCTTCCTGTGATTCAGAGATGGGCTGTCTGGAGTAAAGTGACCTTCCAGGTGAGGCACTGCTCCCTGCTCCAGCCTGATCCTCACACCTCTCTATCCATCCATCCATCCCTCCCTCCCTCCCCATGCTCCTCCCACACTCACCACCCCTCTGTGAGATGTTTCTTCCCAACTTACCATGTCACCATCTTTCCATCTCATGACCCACCAGTCCCACACAGCCAACGAGGACATGCCCAGAGGGAAGGGCAGGGACAGCCACCTACCCTTCTGCTTCACAACATGGCAATTAACTGGCTTGCAAACTGCCTCTCTAGGCAAAAACCCATCCTGGGAGCAACTAGAGTGACAGACATCTACTTTGTGCACCACCTAAGAGATAAGCACCTTTTGCTAAATGGGGCCCTGGGTGTTCCTGTCATGCACAATAATTAAACCATCTGTCAGGAGACACAGCAAATTAACACAGACGGAGGTGGATAAAGGAATGAAATCGTTCCACTTCAATCTCCACAGCTAAACAAAACCTAAACCTAAACCAGGTCAAACCTAGTGAAGAAAAAAGGAGAAGACTGAGAAAGATTCAATAAATCTCATTTAACAATTGACTTTCCCAGCATTTGCCAAAACAGCAGAAAACCAAAGACAGAGAGCACCCAAGCACACAGTGAGCCAGGATCAGGCTCCCAAGAGGACAGAAAGCCATGAGGGCATCCCTGTGCCGGCAGGCAGGAGCATGCACAGGACAACCATCAAGAAAGCACTGCAAAGAGGTGGGTCTTCAAAGACAAGAGGGAGCAAAATGCTGGGACAGCAGCCATAGCTTTTTCCATTCCTTTAAAAAAGAAAGAAGTCAAAGCTGTGCCATACGTTAGCACTTAAGCAGTCCCTGCCCTCAAGTTTCCCACCATCTGTACAATACTCAGAAACTCCCCTACTCATTTAATTTATTGCTGTGTGCCTCTGCCAAAATCAAAGACCTAAATATCAGTAATCTTGGTGGGAGGCATCCAGCTGCTACAACCCATTATAGGAACAGAACACACAGTATTTGTGCAGGCTTGCATTTAGAAAGCTGGGTAGCAAATCTTCCTAGGAAAAGCTTGCCACGCTTTCAGGTTCGCGGATCAAGCTGCAGGCATTCAGACCTCTCCCCTTCTCTGCCTGTGAAATCCAGGGCTTAGGACACAAAAATGGGTCTTTTCTCACCCTGGAACAAACCGATTTTGGAAGCACGTGGCACTATGGCGGCAGCAGCAGGGGGCAGCGGCTGGCAGGGAAGCAGCGCACAAGCTCATGAGCTGCGTGGGGCTGGTGAGACTGGGCTGCTCCTGGGGAAATGGGGTGCTGGGACCTGGAAATCACGGTGGCAGTGGCTGCTCTGGTCACTCACTCATCCCCCAGACCTCTCTCATCCCAGGCTCCCTGCCCATCTGATGGAGACAGCAGGACTTCGTTAATGCATGCAGCTATTTGCAAAGCTCCTGAGCACAAAGATTACAGGGAAGAGCTCATTATAAGTAGCCTGCAATGTAACAGCAGCGAGACCTCTGACAACCACAAGCCTGAATTAAAAAGGGAGCACCCTAAAAAATAAGCTTGTAGAGTCATCAGCCTCTCAGAACAGGCAGAGCTCCCTGCCCTCTTAAAGCACCAGATATCAGCTGATAGAAGTGCATTCCTGCAAGCTAAACACCCAGGCAGTACTTGCAAGGCAGGACCTGTAGCCTGATTTGCTTTGAGAGTGACAGAACAGCAGTCAGAAAAACTTGGGGTGGGGGTAGGCCATTTCTAACTCCCTGGTGACCTGTCTGATGCTGAAATCCCATCAGAAACAAGTATGTGCACAAGGAGCATAGCGCTGCTGTCGCCCAGACCACAGGCTGGTTTGGAGGGGTAAGCAGAGGGACTGGGGGCACCATGGGCCCCAACAGCTCTTGGGCTCAGTTGCTTCTCAGAGGCTGGAACAGTCACACAAAGGAGGTTTCATCTGCTCCACAGCTTCGACAGCAAACGTGGACATTGTCTCCTTCCCACGCAGCTTGGTTCATTTCAAACCTGTTTTACCTTTGCTGTCTTCCTCTCAACTCCCTTCAAGTTGTCTTATTCCTGCACACAAGAGAGCAGCAGCCAAGCCAAGAGAGGACAAACTGGGACTCATGATGTGGCCATGACCCTCAGCAAGGGGCAAATGGATGCTGAACTGCAAACACATCAGCACAGCCCACAACCAAAACTCTCTATGCACACCTCCAACCCAGCATGCAACCTTTTAACTAGCAGTGAACAGGAGGGGATGGACCTGAGATCCCTGGCAACAGTAGTAAAAAAATCACTGCTTCTCCTTTTTGGGGTAGAGCAGAATAATCCTTTTGAACTATCGAAGTGGGGGAGAACCAACATCTGTTCAGATTCAACTGCTTGGGTCTCACTGTTTCAGCTCCAACTCATTCCCAGTGGGTAGGAAAGGTCTCTAGCTTTTATTCAGAGGCATTGTCTTTACACAGGGCCTGCAGAGAACCTTACAGACATTTAATTGAAACTTACAACCCGCCCCAGCGAGGGAGGGATTATAAACAGGCCCCAGCTGAAACACCAGCTCACCAGCACAAGCATCTCCTTCTCCTGTATGACCAAGGCATTGGGCTCAGTTAGAGGAGCACAACAGCTTCAGCCTCACCGCGCCACTAAATAAGCCCTAAACAGTGTAGAGCCTTTGAAGAGCTGTCAGAGCAGAGGGGAGAGATCAGAAGCGCACTCCAGCAGGATGGAGAGGCAGAGACCCATCTCCACTGACCAAGCCACAGCAAGGAGACAGGTCCAGCTTGTGCCTGAGACATAAACCCATAGTTTGTTACCCCTCTGCAGTTTAAATACCATACATTTCCAAAGGACAGCATTACCAGAGACCAAGTCATCCCTCCTTAACAGCCCTGGGCCAAAAAAATGGAAAACCGCTTTTTATTTCCTCCCACTTACCTATGGGGTGAGACTTTTGCTGGTTGAATTAAATCTATTTAAACAAAAGTAAGTTCAGACATCTGCCTTTGTATAGTGTCAGCTGCGAGAAATGAGCTAACATCCAGATGCAGTGGCATGTCAGGATTAGCCCAGGCTGGGGCAGGAATGCTTCCATGTATGGAAAAATATTGGAGCAGTGAAACCATAAGCTTGGAGCAGAGCAAAGTGAGAGGCCCTGTCAATGAAGTCGCAGGCTCAGGTTTAGAGGATTTAGCAGCTCAGATCCTCAGCACGTATTACAATAAATTTCACACTAGTTCCAAAAGGACTCCCATGGCAGAGCTGTGAGGGTGAGATCCTACACCCGTGTGTTTGCTCTGGAAGCAGGGCCCGGACCGCTGGGTACCATTAACGCTCCCCCACACTGGGCACAGGCTTGGGCGTTGATGGAGAGGTTCTGGCGAGTCCAAGGCTGCTGCTGACACTCGCCTACCCCTCAGCATCTGCCTTCTGCTCAGCAGGATTAGTGGAAGCCAACTCAGAGCTGGCATGTGGGAAGAAGAGGCGGCAGTTCAAAAGGAAACGCTGAGCTGGGAGCTGGTGTGGGCTTCTTCCAGCATCATGGCATGGGCAGCAATGTCAAGGCACAGGGCAAGAGCCTGTGCAGTGTTCTCAACTGGCCCGGCACAAATCAAGAGGGCTCATTTGTCAGCGTCCTGAGTTAACGCTAATGAAGTAATGGCTATGACTTCATCTCTCCAGTGGGAATCTCTTGGGAACGAGGGAGAACTAGAATTGCTCTCTCCGGCTTGCTCACGCAGTTGCAATTCATTTCAGTTGCTTTCTACTCTCTTCTGCAAACATTACCTAATTCTCACCCAGATTCTTAAATCCTTGCACTGAAACATAAAACAGTGCTCCCTTCTCAGCTGTCAAAGCCCAGCTTCGCAGAGATCCCTCCTGGCAGGATCTGAACCCTGGCACTGGCTGCCATCTCTTTCCAGGGGGGAGCCTCACTGAGCACCCACTCTCATCTGAGGATGCCACCAGCGGTTTTTTATGCCTCAGACATGCAATAAAAATCTGGTAACTCTTAGCAAATTCATTTTAAATAGGGACCTTTGCACCTTTTCTATGTTGAAGCATTTTAAAATCAGGCTGGATTTAGCCACAGCTGCAGAGACAAGCAAAATGTCACCAGAGGACCCTGGAGTTTCTCCCCTTGGCTGGCCAGGACAGCTTCAACTGCTGCGAACTTTCACGGGTGCAAAACACACACAACAATGTCTCTCATTACCCTGTCACTACAGCACTTTGACAGCCCGGAGAGCTGTCAAGCCTTGCCCCCAAGCAGCACCAGGTTAGCCTCACTACCTTCCTCATTACAAGCCTTCTAGGTTTGCTCTGCTCTGGGTTTGCTTCCCTGCAACCCCACTGAAGATGCTCTCCCTTCCCTCACCATTCCTGGTCTCTGCAGTTGTGATGGCACCTGTGATTTTAAGTGCACCCTTTATCAACCAGATTCTCCCTGGTGTTTAGGCTATGTGCCCCTCCTCCTGTTTGGGCAGGGAGCCAGCACCCCTGCACTCCTCCATGCCTCCGCACAGGCTCCCATTGCTTTGTTCTGAGGCCAGAGGGGCTTGCTGAGCTCCAAGCAGGGCCTTGATCAGATTGCAAAGTCCTGACGCAACTGAAGCAGTCAGTCATTCACACTAAATAAAGACCACAAATTCTTTACATATTAATTGTTGGTTGCAATTGTTCACAGTGTTGAAAGACAGACATGAGAGTATGCAGAAACCATTCCTGCATCTTTTTAGTTCCACCTTTCCATTAACTGTGCACTCTAAGCCAAATCATAAGACACTACATTTGCTTTGGAAAACTGAGATGATGAGAATGAGATCAGCTATCTTATAAGATGCTCATGTTGTCATCTGGAATACCTGTGTAATTCACTATCCCGCAAGAGAATTTAATATGTATATCTGCTTATTCGTCAACTCATCCTGATCCCAGTTTCTCCACTGGCCATGTCTGTACCTTAAGACCTACAGATTTAACTCTAATTGTGTTTTTCACCTATACAGAAGCAGCAGTTCCAGCCAGCATGCAGGAACCTGCCCTGCAGAGGTAGCTCAAGATAGTGTGGGAGAAAAGACCTCTCCTCAGCTGAACCCCAGATGGGAATGGAGCGGAATTAATGTGCACAAAGCCCAAGTCATAATGAATCCAAGCACTCTGCCCATGCTGGCGTTACTCCCCCCTTCCCTAACTGTTGTTATCTGGAGATGGCATGAACACAAAGCGATGTGTCTAGAAAAATGTTTCAAATCTATCGTGCATTACGCTGTGATGTGCCATGGAACCAGTTTAGAGAATGCACGCAGCTATAAAGTCGTGACTACTCAGTATTCAACCCAGCCTGAAAGCTCAGGAGTCAGGTTGTTATCTGCTGAAAGCGGGGGGCCCTGAAATTATCCGTGAATAGTTCAAAGCTGCAGTTAATTCAACATCTCCACTTTCAAAAGCGTAAAAATCACAGATTCCTGGGGTGTGTAAGCTTTTTAAAAATGACAAACTGCTAACTGTCAAATCAAAGCAGCAAACAGAAATCCACATGGCTGATAAGACAAATAGTTGCATTTTAAAGAGTAATTAAATATCACTTTGGAATATTTTGCTTGGAACTTGTTTCCCTGATAAAAAATGGGGAGGGGAAGGCGGAGGAAGCAATCCGCGTGCACCAACAAGCTTCTCACCAAGCAAAGGCTCAGGCAAACGCTGCTCAAACTTGTTTTCTTGAACTCGAGTTCAGCCCACTGTGTCACAGCCTCCCATACGCCCTCAGTTTCCCTATATCCCTACATTTCACATCAAAACCCTAGCAATAAGGAGCAGACAATTGTGACGTTGAATCTGGCTTGTTGGGGAGGAGGGTGCACGGGGCTGGGGCAAGAATCCCCCTGGTCTAATCACCAAGAAGTGCAATATCTTCTGACTTGACTTAGATTAAAACCATACCCCAACTTCCATGCTGGGAGCGCTGCTGAAAAAAACAGGAATGTAAAACAGAGAGCTCTACCCAGATGCAATTCAGAAGTGAAACCTTACCCCAGCCGCATGAGCTAACCCTGCCATACGCTGCTTTGAAACATTAAAAGTACGTCCATGAGAAAGGATCAAAACACTCCAGCTTCAAAATGCCCTGCACTTCCTCAAACCCCCGACCTGCCAACAAGGAACTCACAATGGACTTCACACAAACTTTCCCAGTACTAACTATAAGCGCTGGTATACAGGATCATTTTGAGTGTTAAACAAGGAGACAGCCTACTGCATTTCAAACTAAAACATTATCAAACCGCTTGAAGAAGCCACCATCCAAAGGCAATGAAAACCTGATGTCAGTTTTTGGGGCAGGACTTGCAGAGCCTACTCCAAGACCCAACTGTGCACGACCAGCCAAAGCTCCCACTGCTTCTCCCCATTGCAGTCAGAAGGATTTGATAAGGCAAAAGTGTCCAAAGACTTTCAGAGAAGGCCCTCAAACATGGGCAATTCCCAACTGAAGGATGCAATAAGCAACACAGCAGATAACACACCAGCAGGACATTTAAAATACTAATTCTCCCCTAGGGACACTGCTTGGGCAGGTTTGGATATATAGGGAAATCCAACCTCCAAAGGCGCCAGAGATGTTTCTGCAACTCTTGCAGGCCTAGGACACAGCCCCCAGACTTGCCATCTACTGATAGCAACGTATGCTCATGAGGATTAGGGTCCTGGTCAGACGATTGCTAACTGTATGGGGGATCACTGCAAAGCTGTAGAAAACATACTTAGAAATAACTGGGAAAAGTGGCATCAACAACAAGAATTAGACAATGTTTTGGCTTCACTGTCATCCGCACAATGTGGAAATACTGAATAGCTTATTCCTCAGTCATAGTTCACTGCTGTACTTCTCCAAAATGACACAGAAATACACTCCATTGTTTTGCACTGCCTTTTGTAAAGCTGTTACGTGTTCAGCTCCTAAAAGAATGCATTCTGGGAGAGGAGCTGTGCACCGATTACTTTGAAAAGTAAAGTTGCTTGCTTAGTTCTGCAACCTGAGAGTAACAAATGAAATTGTCAAGCATGCATTTTTAAAATGAACGTTTTCATTTCAACATCTGGATTAAGATGCCACAATGAAAAACAGCACACGGGCTTCCCTCTGCTCCTTTCATACATCTCCCACTCTTATGTTTCAGAACCAGCGAGTTTCAAAGCAAACAAAGAATCAGTTGGTGCTGCTAATGCCTCGTTTCTTACTCAATAGCCTTATGTCATGAAAAGACCATATTTTTCAAATCTACATCCCCATGAGCCAAAGATTTCACATACATTCCCACCCCAGAAATACAAAGTCAGGAATACAGCTGAAAGTGATTACCTAGATATTTTTATATGATGCAACTCAAAAGCTGCTTCAAGTGACTTACAAAATTTTCTGTTACGACAAATCCCACATGTGCGCTGACCACTCGCCTCCCAGATTTCAGCAGATGGCCAGTTCAAATGGAAAAGTTATGAGTCCCTGAAAATCAGGGTGTATCTGAAACCATAATCAAGGGTTTGAGGTTTCCTCCCCCACAAAAAAATACATGCAGTCTCATTTAGTGACATTTCTACCTCCTCCCCACGTTTCTTGCACAAACTCTACCTACGAAACTAATACCTGGTGTCTGGTTAGGAGAGGCTCCCACAGTAGACAATGTTCTTAAGCAAAGGGAAAGAAAATGCCCTTTTCTTAAGAAGGTGAAGGGAAACACAGAACATTATTAAAAGAAACAAAAAATAAGGGTATTTGTTGTAAAAGACTTCACAGAGATATCTGCAAACACAAGAGGCTTGCTACATTTTACCCATCGATCTTAAGGCCCCTGTCTTAATGTGGTGCTGAGTAAGATGCACTCCAAGCACAGAAGAGGTGTTCTTCCAACTCAGATCACCCACCACTGTAGTCAAGCCACTAAAACAAGTCAAAACTACCGACTTGCTCCCTTCCCCCTCCTTACAGTGAGACAGAACACAGATCTTCACACAGAGAGGAAGATCACATGCCTCAGCCACACAATCAGCAAAAGACACATTTCACGTGACCATGGGAGAAAAATATATAGAGCAGAGTATACAAATCCAACTTTTAAGACAAAGGAGGACCACTACGTCCCAACTAAAGTGTATTTACCAGTGTGAGCAAAGAGATCCTCAAACTGTTTTCAGATCCTTGCCTGAGTAATCACAGAAACCTAATCAACATGTTTTCCGTTTATTTAAAACCGGAGCATTTCAGCTCCAGCAGGAACGGGTCTGCCTTCCCAAGAAGAATCTGGGCTACACACAAGCAGATGCATAAACACAACGGAAAGCAAACACAACACAAGAGGCAAAGCACAGACCCTACACCACTGCGGTGCTGTGTGGATGCACCATTAAGTGTAATTGGAAAACTCAAGATTAAGAAGAATGAGGAAGTCAACTGGGCCAAGTAAGGAACAAGCAAAATCAAAGGCAAATAAACAACAGCAAAAGATAAACTGCTCCTCTCCCAGTGCAGACCTACTTAGAGCCTCTCCTCCAGCACCCTCACCCTCCTTTCTCCCACTACTACATGGACCCGTATGAAAGGACCTACTTGACGGAGAATGACGAGTAGGCCAATTTATGTTATTTTTTAGCAGAAATGACTAAGATGTCCCGCGACAACACAGCAGGACAGCACACTCCTGCTCACCTCCAAAAGCCTGCATGGTGTAAGCCCACAAACAGCACCTAAATTCATCTTGAGTGTAGGCAGACTGCACCAGGAACGGTCTAGAGCCCACTAGGAGAAGTCTAGGATCTTTCCTACAGAGAGAAGGGTCCTGCCCCATCGTGGCGCCGGCAGACATCAGGGGATGTAGACAGATGGGGGCTGTTTACATTAACGAGGTTCTCAGTAAGCAGGAATTAAAGCTATTATTAAATCAAGTCTCCAGAACTTGAGCAGATGTTCGTGCAGATAACAACAGGGCAATGTTAAACCAAAACCCCAAATGAAACAAAGACACAGAGCAACATCTCTCCCTCACGTTCTGCTCAGCAATGCCAAGCATTATTGGAAAACAAATCAATTATCAACAGTTACCCAAATCCAGGGCTGAACAGCTTAATTGAGGGTTGTTTATCACAAGGTAAAGGCCTCCAATCTCATTTGGCACATTATGGGTCTGTCCTTGAAAAATAACCGCAGTAATATGGCTGGCTGTGGCTCAGACGGAGGCATAATGCCACCATCCTCATTAATCAAAGGCTTTCCCCATATCCAGATGCTTGCTGACTTGTACTGCTTTCTTTTATTACTGGTTTGGAGACAAAAATTGCTATATGGTAAAGTTACTCAAATTCAACTGGTTGCTGCAAGATGCACAGACTGTTATATCCTTGGTAACTGCACCCCAGAATTACTGAGTTACTGAGGCATTCAACGAAGAGTGGCTGTTTTCTTTGACAACTCATACTCATTTCACCAACAGCCATGAAAGTAAGATGCTACTTTACTTTTAGAACAGTGGGAATTTTACTGCAAGCCTGGAAAGGAGGCTGGTTTTTAAGACCTACATTTGATGCTCAGGGTTTGGAAGAAGAAAATGTAAAAGAACCACAAAGTACACCTGAGAAAGACAATGTGCACAGTGATACAGGTTTCAACAGGAAAACAGGCCTGTAATAGCCATATTATTCAGTAATTCTGAGCAATAAGCGATCTACAGCCAACATGCAATAGGAAGCCATCTCTCCCCAAAGCTTTCACACCCTCAGTAGATAAGGTAAGCAACCCACAATGGGAAGCATTGGCTGGAAGGGACCTCTGGAACTCTTTCAGCCCTGCAGACATCAGCACGAGGCACAGCCAGGCACAGCTTTGCCCAGCCAAGCCCCAAAACCTCCAAGGACACTAGCTCTGCAACCTCCAGGGGCTGAGAGCTAAGGAACAGAGCTCAGCTCCCTGCTCAATATTCCCATCTCTACTCTGTATCTCTGATCCGTTTCTTCCCCTAAATCTATATAATTCTCTGGGGGTTGTCTCCTCTCAGATTTAGGTGCAGCCTTTAGTGCAAAAGAACCATAACTCAAAAGGACTGCCTACATTTTTCTAATGCTTTTGTTTTAAAGCAAATTAAGCCCAGGAGGTACCAAACATACGCTGGACATTCCCAGCCTCTGCTGGCATGCTTCTGAAAAACAGAAAGTTTGTGTTTTTGTGGAGAGTCAGGTCATTAACCCAACTATGTAAAAATCAGCCTATTATACAAGGGAACTTCTAAGTGCCTGAACTACAAGTTATAAATCTGTTAGAAATCTGATATCCTGACATAATTGCCCTTGTAACTTACAAATAGGTTCTCTGTTATCCATAGATTAAGCTTCCTCCAAAGCCGTATCACATCTCCTTAGTTTTGAAAATATACAGCACGAGCTTCAATTACTTTACACTGCGCACAAAAATAATCCTGAATTTAACTCAGAGCTTCTTGGAATAAGAGTTTAAGACCCCATAATCTTTTTATTTCATGTTTTCTTGCAATCTAATAGATGGAAGTACTGGCCGGCATGTAAAATGAATGCTGCCACCCACTTCTATGATTTCCCAACCATTTAACTACATTGCAGTGGAATTTTTAAAGCAAATATGTCAAGCAAAAGTCCCACCACCTAAATAATCCAAAATGCTCTGTAGGGAAATGGCCAGCTACTAATTGGAACCACAATCTTCTCAAGTCCCGGTAGGAATAGGGTTTGTGTTTAAAGAAACCACGATTGAACTGTAATTTCTCTGAAGGATGAAGCTCCTCTTGCAACTCCTCTTTTTAATGAAGCTGATCTTAAAGACTGCAACCTGCAACCACTCATGCAAGCTCCCAGTTAGGAATGTCCTGGCTTAAGGGACAAACTGAGGGCCTTCAGCAGCATCCTTCAGATACATGGCATTCAACACACAAGAGCTTTAGCAAGGGGCTAAGTGACCAAAAACCTGGAGCAAATGAGGAAAAGCAAGCCATATGGGTTTCAAACCAGATACACCTCTTCTCAGCAGAAGAGACATCACCTAGCACAGCCCTACGGCTGTCAGCTTTCCCTTAAAGGACTCCTTTGCCTCATTAACAGCCCAAAGTGCCAACAAAGGGTCCAGAGACACGACCAGGGAAGAATCTGCCCCTTTCATCCCGACACAGCTTCGCAGAGCCCATACACGGGGCGACGCCTGAGGGGGCTCAGCCACCCCTTGGCCCCGACTTTATCCCGAGCCCTGCCGGAGCAGAGAGCTGACCAAGCGCTGAGCCAACGCCTGTCCACCGCGCTCAGAGCAGCAGCCGGAAAGACGCTTAGAAACGGCCCTGTGGGGCACCATCTTTTTAATTCTCACTCAATAGCTGACAGAGATTAGGTTTGTAAAGAGGGTTTTGTGCTTGGTTCTTTCAAACTACCAACGGTGCGACGTTGTTGGGATCGGGAAGCCCAGCCTTTGCCTTCCTGCCCCTCACAGCCTTCCCTGCCTGGGTCTTACAAAGCGCTTTTTGTCCGTTACCTGCTTTTCAGATTAAACTCCTCAGATGAGGAGCTGTAACTTGTGGAGCGTGTGCTAAATGAGACAAACAGCAAACGACATCCCACAAACTCACCCGGCAGCTCCGTGACGAGCCGGCCTCCAACTCGCTCCTCAACCACCAAACGTCCGCCTGCAGCTGGTCACGGCCCCCTTCTGTACCCAGATCCACGCAGGAGCCCACGGGCACCCTGTCCACTCCGAGGCCCGTTTCCCTCAGCCCTGGTCCCACACTGCAGCCCCGAGGAGCGGCTCCTCACACCCCTCACCCCGCCGTCCCCGCTCCTCTGAGGAGACCCCTCGAGGCCGGCGGGCACCCTCCTAAAACCGACACTCCCAGGCCGGGGTCCTCCCCTCCCTCCTCTCACGGAGCCGGCGGCATCTCCCCGCCCGCTGCGGCGCACAGGCCCCGGGAAGCGGAGGAGCCGGGCGAGGCGGCGTCGCCCCGCGGGACAACGGCCGACACCACCACCACCACCCCCCCCGCCCGCTCCGGCTCCCCCCGGGAACTTTCTGGAAGGCGCCCACCGCCACGCGGCCCCGGCGGCGCCCGGCCGAGCCCCGCCGGACCCAGACAAAGCCCGGGGCGCGCCCCCCCCCCCAGCCCGGCCCCGCGGTCTCACCTTGCGGTGCTTGTCGGCGAAGGGCAGCGCCAGCCAGGGCATGGCCCGCACGGCCTCCTGCCACTGCTGCTGCTCCTGCTCGGCCGACACGAAGACGATCTCGAGGCGCTGCCCGCCGGCCGCCGCCACCTCCCCCCTGAAGCGCCCGTAGAAGGCGGCCAGGCTGGCGCCGAGCTGCGCGCAGGGGCCGCCGAGGCTGCAGCCGAAGTAAAGCCCCACCAACGAGACCCCGCGGGCTGCCAGCGCCGACACGGCCACCTCCTCCCCGTCCGCGGCCACCAGCACCTCTCCCAGCACCTCCGACAGGGCGCCCGCCATCCCGCCCCGCTCCGCTGCGCTCCCCGCTAAGCTCCGCTCCGCCCGCCACCGCCGCAGCCCGCGCCGGCACAGAGCAGCGCCGCACAGCCGCCACAGGGGGCGCTGCCGCTCCGCCCGGCCCCGTGCCCGCCTCCGCCTCGGGCAGCGCCGCCCTGCACCCCGCACGGCCTGGCCCGGCCCGGCCCGGCCCCCCCCGCTGCTCCGCTGCCCGCGGCTCCCCATGCGCGGCGTGGGCCAGCGCCGGGGTCGCCAGCGCCCAAGGCGTGGGTCAGGCCCCCGGGGACCTCACCCGGGTCTCAGCCCATCCAAGGCCCGGCTGAGGGATGGTGGGGGATGTGGCCGGTGCCCAGCCGGGCAGGGGAAGGCCTTGCCTCGCCGCGCCGTCCCGCTGCCGGGGCTGACGGTCAGTAGCTCGCCTTACCCCGGACAAAGGAGCGGCTGAGGGAGCTGGGGGCGTTTAGTGTGGAGAAGAAAAGACTCAGGGGAGGACTTTATTGCTCTCCACAGCTACCTGAAAGGAGGTTGTAGCGAGGTGGGGGTCAGCCTCCAAAGTAACGAGTGATAGATAGGATAAGAGGTGACGGGCTCAAGCTGTGCCAAGGGAGGTTTAGATTGGATATTGGGAACAATTTCTTCCCCAGATGGGTGGTTGGGCATTGGAACAGGCTGCCCATGGCAGTGGTGGAACCGCCATCCCTGGGAGTGTTCACAAACAGTGTAGACAAGGCCCTCAGTGACATGGTTTAGTGGTCCCTTGGCAGCGCTGGGGGTCAGCCAGGGTAGAGCGAGCTTTCACAAAGCCTGCGGAAGTAAAGCGTTCTCCTTCTTTGTTTTCAACATCTAATGTAAATGTAAATGCAATGTTTACCCTTATCAATGGCAGGCAGGAAAATCCCGAAAGCCAATCCAGAAGTGTAAACACGAGGAAATTTGGCTGCATTGAATTACACTGTCTGGCTGGCTGGAATACAGCAAGGAAATAAAGCCTAGACGGTGACATGCAAACCAGGCTTTAAAATGTGTTTGCTCTTGGCAATCAAAGTTTGTAATCTGCAAGCCTGCAGAATTCACTGCGGCTCAGCCACCTCAGACTGATGTCTGTGTGTCCGTGCCGCAGATCCTGACCTGCCTGTCCTCACCAGAAAACACCTCAGCATGCAAACACGTATTCTCCACTGTAACACACCAAGAAACACGTAAGTGTGAAAACAGAGGGCGGGTTTGGGGGCTGAAGTTCTCAAGATTTGGTTTGGAGCATCCACGTGTTCTCCAGAGACTCACAACTGCATGGGCACTGCAGGAACACAGGGGGAGCAAAGGGTGTGCATGGGTTGGAGACCTTCTCCATGTACTGCTTGCAAAAGCCTCAAAGCAGCACTCTTAAATCTGCTGCTGTAAAAGACACCTTTATTTTTATAACACGTCCTTATTTGGCTTCTTGTTGCTGCTTTCAATTGTACTTAAAATCGTTGTCTAGCATCCAGAGCCATTAGGGGATGCTTTATAAATACAATTAATTACCATTATTATTACTACTACAGCTTTACAATCTCTCTTTTCTTTTGCCAAGACCTGCTCCCTAGAGGAGGTTCAAAGCAAGAGGAGTTTTGTCTTGTTTTTATTTGTCCTGCCTTATCTGCCTTAATTAAGTATTTGGGCTCTTCAGGGCAGGGTTTTAAGCCTGCAGCCCTGAACTCGACCAACCCATATGGCAATATAAATACTCTTGTAAAAACAATATTTATGTCTGCAGTGAATTTGCCTGGCCCTATTTTTAGCAAGGAAAGCCCAACTAAGATGCTCAGAAGTACACAACAAGTTAAAAGCATTTCTTTCTCTTAAAGAACAATAAAATAGAGCGAGGGATCTGTTCTTACCAAGCAATATCACGGTGTGTGGGGTGACCAGCGTGAGGCTGAACCACACAAACACTTGTAGGGCTCTTGATGGGGGATGTTTGGCTGTGCGCAGTGGAATTGTGGATTCAGGATGCCCATTTTAGAGCCAGCTTGGGACACTGGAATTAGAGAAGCAGGGCAACACCACAGGGCTTTTAATAAGCAGTTTCTTGTCTCCACAAGGCAGCACCGATCTGCATTTCCCTAACTCCTATGCATCGCGAGTCCTTTCTCACACCGCATCCCCTTTGACTTTGAATACATAGTGTGGTTTTCACTATCCAGTAAATATTTTGCCCAAGAATTTGCCAAATATTTGGGCTTTCCTGGATTTGCGTCTCCCCCTCCCAGTGTCCATCAGGCTCGTGCCGACGAGGAGCAGAACACATACACCCTCCGCGTGTGTTCCAGCCGGGAACGGCTGGAAGGGGACCCGGGCGCACTCCCGTTCCACGCTCCCGCCGACGGGGCTCCGCCGGGACCCGTGAGGCTCCAGCGCCCCCTGCCGGGGCGGCCGCGCACAGCGAGTCCGGAGCCCGGCGCCGGTGCCGCAGCCCGAGGGGCGGGAGCAGAAGTGGCCCGTCGCGCTGCGGTCCCGCTTGCTGTTTCACCGGGGAAGCCTCTGCTCAAAGCCGATAGTACCGAGCTGTGCGTATGGGCGCTCATCAGCTTGAGGACTGCAGGAGGGGTCTCCCCAGAGTGCAGTAGAGGGGGAGAATGCCCTCCATGACTTGCTACGCACGCTCTGGGGGGGTTCTGGGCTCAAGTGCACGCTGCCGGCCCATGGGGAACTTCTTATCAAGCAACACCTTCAAGTCCTTCCCTTCAGGGCTGCTCTCGATCCAGTCTTGGTCCAGTCTTGCCTGTATTTGTGCTTGGAATTGCCCCAACCCAGGTGCAGGATCTTTCACTTGCATGCTCAGAGTGGTTTTCAAACAGCAGTAGCTGAGTTACCCTGAAGCCACCGCATAAAGGAAGCCATCAAAGAAATCTCTTATTTCCCAACAGAAGAGAGAAGCAGGCTGATTAGACTCAATTTTGGGGAAGGCAGCTTTCCAGGACATAGAAGGAGCCCCAGGTTAGCTCCCAGCTCACACAGTGCTGCAATGGCACAGGCAGGCAGCAGCACACAGCGGCGGATGGGCAGCAACGCAGAGATACGGAGGCCCTGCCAGGCTTGCTGGTGCCACTGAGACAGTCGGTTTCTCAGTGCCTCTTTTTTTAAGCAGGCAACTGCCTTTTGGACAAATCCCATCCACTGTAAACATCGGTTTCGTGCTTCCCTATAAACCTTTTCTACAGAGGCATGTCCGGACTAGCAAGCTGAGACAAATGATGGTGGGAACAGTCCTGTTCATGTCAGAGTCCATGCCAAAAAATAGAGATTATGGGCAATAAGAACACCCAAGATGATTAGAGACTCCTGAGAGCTGCCCATTCCTGAGCTCAGCCTTTCTGGCAGCTGTGCGATTGCAGGTCCTGTAATGGCTCCAGCACAGCAGCTGCATCACCAACCATCAGCATTTTAAAACATTACTAGTCATTATGGTTTTTGTCATTACTGAACATTAATTATACCTTGGAGGCACAGGGAGCAGTGGAACACCAGTTCTCTTGGGTCTGAGGAAGCCATATCAATCAGCAGGACGGACTTGAGAACACTTCCATGGGGTTCAACAGAAAAAACATTCCTGTTACCCAGTAGAGAGGTTACCCTGCAGTAAGGGTCACTACAGTCTAAGATCACTGGCATGTTTTGCTAATGCAATTACTACTCCAGAATACAGTCACTTTCTTCACAGTCAGATCATCACACAAGGGGAGCTATCTGAAGATGGCTATTCAGGTTTGTTCTTGGTGTTGACAAACCCCAAATCCCTGTGCTGCATCCACTGAAGGCTCTGATCATCTGATCCTGTGGTATGGCACTTAAATAAAACCCATTTTAATTGCAAAAGGCTCTTCATTTTTTAATACAGCTGTATTCTGAACTCCACATTGTACAGAGGGGAGTGGATTTTCCATGGTATCTATCTGGACATCAGCCAGCAGCAAGGTCTCTTAAAAGAAAGGGACACTCTTCAAACAGCTGAGCGTTTGACATAAATCCATTGTGTTCTGACAGTTTTCTTATTTGGTAGCTCTTAATTGCAATGGTTCCAGACACAGTACATTTGTGGGGTTTATTTTAGTAACAGGATGTTGGCTGCATTTCAGAATATGGACATCCATATCTAGAGAAAGCCCTGGGTAATCATCCTGCTGGCAACCTGCAGAAAAAGGGCCTAATTGTGCTCTGCAGATGATGCAAGCCAACTGCAATCCTTCTCCCCTCAGCTGCTTCCTTCTGGATTCACATCAGCATCACTGGAGCTGCCGAAACCAGCTCCAATGGTGTGGCCATCTGCCTGCTCCAGATGATTTGTCGCTGGTCACACATTAACTCCTGTAAACAGGTCTGTGTTAAGGTGTCAGCCTTCCAAAACACTGCTCCAAATTCACTGAAGGTCTAAAATGGCCGAGTTCAGTGATCTTGCACTCTGAGGGAATTTGACCCTTCAAATTCTTCTAACTGGTGTCGCAATCCTGTTAACATCCGGATTGCTGAGGGCAGCTCTGTGAGAGGCCTGTAGTACGTTTTGACCCTTCCCATCCCTCTGGGAGTGCCAGCAGATGAGCCCCATTGCATCTCACTGGGCAGCTGGCAGGGTCCTTATCCCTGTCACAGAGAGAGAAGGAGCAAAGGTGTCAGCATCCAGCGCCAGTGCAGGGCTCAGCCTGCAAGTTTACACCACCCTACATCCCCCTCAACAGTCACAGGCTGATCTGAGAGCAGGGAGGCAGAAGCAGAGCCAAAGCTGATGCACCAGTGACAGAGGAGACCACAGGGCCCATCAGACCAGGTCCTGTTCTGCTGCTTCCCTGCAAGATTGGGACCCATATGTCCCCACAGAAACACCTCTTCTGAAAGCAAACAGAGTTGATTTCAAACAGCAGCAGCAAAACACAAGAGGGGTTTCAGTCACTGCTCTTCTATGTATATTTTGTTGTCTAGTAGCTGGCTCCTGGGAGGTAACATTTCTCCCTATGCCTGAAGAGATAGGGCTTATTATTTTCAAAGTCCTTTTTCCCAGGTGTCTGCCTGCTTCTCTTCCTCCTCTTTGCCAGCCCCGGGTATTGATCTCATCAAGGTCACAAGTAAACTTCAGAGAGACTCACACTTGTGCTGTGTGCGAGGACCATGAATGGCACTGTCTGAGCCTTATCATTTCCCTCCTGCCTCCGCATGAGATAATGGCACTGTAGCAACCCTCTGGCCTTCACTGCCCACAGCAGTCACACCACAGCCAGGACAAACATTGTTCTCTGCTAACTACTAATTCTTCATAGCTGCCGCTGCAGTACCATCCTCCAGGCAGCACATGCACCCAGCTGCCTGCTGCTCTGCCCAGGGGAGGAAAAGCATCGTCCCAGCTCACCAAGCCCTGCACAAAGCCATGCCATTTGGAGCAAACACCAGTGAGCCTTGCTGCTTTCACCTAGAAGGAGCCTGGAGTGACCCCTTCTCTTTCATTTCTCCAGTCCATTTTCCACCCTCAGAAGATGTAGTGGAGATGTGCACACTATCTACCTTAAGTATTGACCTGAGCTCAGTCTGTGCCCGCTGCCAAGCACATCAGGATGGCCTGAGCCCCCCAGGGTGGGTCATGGTGATGTGAACACCACCAAAGCAAGAAGAAACTGTTCCAAAATTAAAACATGTTCACACTGAACTTCACATTGTTCTTTCCTCATTTGTGAGAAGGTTTTGGTGATCTGTGAATAAAATCTTCTGGCTATGCTGAAACATGCATTTCTTGAAGAAACAGCTTCAGGTAAGCTTTGCAAGTTGCTCTTTCCCCCTTAACTACCACCAAAATCAGGAAGAGCTCAAGCCCAGGCTGCCACAGCAGCAGGCACTCTTTTGTCCTGAGATACGCTGATTTCATTATGGCACATGAAATCAGAGTGGCTGTGACTCAGCACCACTACTACACAATGCTTCATGATACCACATTATACCTCAGGGAGCAAGAGGGTAAGTGGAATATTAACAGTAATTCACATTTCTGGGTGGTGACACCACAGCTATAAAGCACCAGGGGAGCATTTACAGAGCTGAACCAAGCCCCGCTTTCCATCCCAACATTCCATGCATTAGAAATAGATTTGGTTACAGCTTCTTGGTTACAAGCAGCAGCACTCAGGTGGAATTTCAGTCCCGTTACAACCCACATTCCATCCAAACCAAACCTTCCTTCCAGATGCTGGACAAATACAAACACCCCAGCTGAGAGATGGGGTCCAGCAGTCCCCCTTCAAATCTTCCCACCCTGCCAAACACAGCTCAGCACTGTGTGGGAATCCCTGGTTCGGGGGGCATCCCCAGCTCATGAGGTGCTGGTAGGTGGATGGAAGAGAGGAGAAGGCTTCCCAGAGCAAGCTGCCCCTCACCATTATCGAAATGCTGATGGCAGAGGGGACATCCCCTGAGTCTTGGAGGATGTGCCTTTGACAGGCTCCTGTGTTAGGGGACTCAGCCCACAGCCAGCACATGGCAGGTCCTAAGCCATCACCCCACAAGATGGTCCACAGCCTCTAACCACCACATGGGGTGGGGACCTCTGGTGAGCCCCTGGTCCCTAATCAACATGTGTGGCATCCTCCGGGGGTCCCCATCCCATAACCAATGAATAGAAGGGATTTAGATCCCAGTTGCCAAACAGGGGGGTCCCCTCCTCGCCAAAACCAAACCCCGATTTCCTCAACAACACGCACTGGGGGGTCCCCATCCCCCCAAACCCCACGGTGGGCCCTGGCTGAGGACTCCTCAGCATCCCCACGGGGGACCCCCGACCCGCAGCCCGAGCACGGAGGAGGGGTCCCACCGCTCGCTTTGGGGCTTGCCCAGCCCTAAACCTGTGCACGGCGAGGCCGGGGCCGCGCCGAGCCGGCCCGCACCGCCCACAGCGGCAGCCCCGCAGCCCCGGGGGCGGGGAGGCGGCCCCAGTCGGGTCCATAAGGCGGGCGGCGCCCGTAGCGGCGTGGCTCGGGCCATGGCGGCAGCAGCGGCGGTAGCAGCGCGGTGTCTGCGGAGCGCCCGGCGCCTCCTGCCCGCGGGCGTACGGAGGGAGAGCTGCGAGCTGGCCCGGCTGGCGGGGCCCGTGGTGAGAGCCGGGGCGGGGACACGGGGGACGGGCCCAGAGCGGCGCCAGCTCGGGCAGGGAACGGCCGCGGTGCTGCGGCGAAGGGCCGGGGATCGTTGCGGAGCTCAGGCACCCGCAGCCCGGCAGTGTGCCCCGGCCAGCCCGCGCTGAGCCGGAGACCTCGAGGCCCGGCGGGGTGAGCCCTGCCCCGCTGCAGCATCACTTCCCTTCAGCCGCCAGCGCGGCTCCGCGGCCCGGGCCCTGCCGCACGCAGCCCGTGCCCGCTGCTGAAGGGCGTTCAGATGCTTAACGGTCATCTACGGGCTCCCGCTCCGCCACGGGAACTCCTGGTGCTGTCCAGCGCGGTCCGCTTGGCAGCGCGGCTATGGAAGAGTGGACCTGGGGAGGGGAAAAGCCTGTGAAGCCAGGGTGCAGCCCCGGTGCAGCCCCGGCGCTGCCGTGTGCCGCTCGGGTGGCAGCGGGTCGCTTTGCTTGATGCCATCTCCTTGGCCAGCCTTTCAGCAGACTCTGGGTGCAGAGGTACCCAGTGGTCCTGAAGCGCACCTTGGACTGCTGTTTGGAAGGAGATGCGTCCTTTGGCAGTCAGGGATGGATGCTGCAGCACTGAGCACGTTTTGGAGAGCGTGCACCACAGCCCCAGTCTGAATTCGTTGCACATGAAGCTGTGTGCTTCGAATCTTCTACTCGACCTTGCAAATAAGTACCAACTGTGAACTTCTCAGAGATGTCCTCCCTGACTTCCCAGCGCTGACTTGCTGTGATCAGGCAGCAGAGGAAATACGGATGGGTTTCAGTTTCTGTGGCTGAACACACCAGCACTAGCTCAGTTCTCTCAACCATTCCCCCTGTGGCACAGCCTGCTTCTCTGTGTGCACAGATAACCTCAAAACCAAACCTACAGCTGCCGTTAGTTAATGATCATTTCACATCTACCCTGCACTGCAGCAACCAGGGAGGTAGAGACCCCTTCTGCAGGGATTACTCACCGCGGCAGGTCGAACATGCCCGGGCCTGGCGGGAGGACTGCAGAGGAGAAGGGTTTGTTCTGTTCTTCCTCTGACCCCATAGGAGCTCATTCTCCAGCAGTGCTGGGCTCTGTGCTTGTCAGCTGCTGGGTGGAAAGGAGCATGAGCAGACCATGGGCATGGTCTCCAGCCATGCCCACCCCTCAGTGGGTATAAATACCCCTGACTCCTACCATCTGGTTCTAGCTGTGCAGTGACTCTGTGCCTTGGATGCTTGTAAAGAGGCCATCCTCTTGCTCAGGGGAATTGAGGTCTGGAGTGCAATCCCTACTACAGCATCGTTAAGCTCTGCTGTAGCCCCTGGTGAGGAACAAGCTGGACTTGGTGTCTCTCCAGGAGGAGAAGGACATTGCAGTTTGGGAGAAGAGCTTTCCACTGTTGTACAGAAGTGTGGAAAAGCATTGGGAGTTTTTATGTTCCCTCTCTATGCATTCTTCATCCTGGAAAAGAGGATTTCTAGTGAAGCTGTTAAGCCCCACGTAAACAAGGTCATCTGGCAGATTGACTGTGTAGCATCAAAATACCACAGGGCAAGTAGAGGTCTGCTTTGAAAGGCAGTCACTGATAGTTCTAGAGTTGGTTTCTCTACCCCAGCAGTGCTGGTGAGCAGGGACAGGAGAGCAGAGCCTACAAACAGTAGGAAACCTGACTGTTCATAGTCTGACTCCTGGGGCAGCGGTGGTGCTCCTCAAGTGCTAAGGGGCCCTCATCTCACCATCTGCTTCTCCTCCCATCCTAGTTTGTTGCCCAGTTGCTGGGGTTCCTGATCAGTGTCGTCAGCTCCATCTTCTGTGGCCACCTGGGGAAGGCAGAGCTGGATGCCGTGACGCTGGCTGTGTCAGTACGTATTACTCTGATTCCCCTCTGATTTCAAACATGATTTATGTGTCACTGTAAAAAAGAGGGGAAAAAACCCAAACCAAAGCCTGTAGGAATGTGTATGTGAGGACCCTGTGCAAACACTCCATCCTCCAAACTGTTCTTCCTTTTGCCCTGAGCACAGGCAGGAAATGGGAATGGAGCACACCTAATCCTGTGCCAGTGCAAGGGGGCAGGGGTCTGGATCTTGTGACCAGCTCTCTGGACCCACTAGACCTAGTGGTGTACATGTGGCTAGGAGCAGCACCGCTTGTGGCCCTTTAGATCCTTGCTAGAGGATTCTTTTCCACACTGAAAGGGAGAAAAGACTATTTGGGTAACAAGAACGTGTTATTCTGAGAAACAGAAAACTTCCCAAAAACTTAGCAGAACTGTGACCTGTCACCCTCCCTTTCATCCCAAGTCCTTTATCTCTCCTCCAGGTTATCAATGTGACAGGCATTTCCATCGGTTCTGGTTTAGCCTCAGCTTGTGACACACTGATGTCCCAGGTCAGTAGCAGCTCTCCCTTTCTTTTCTGCCTGCTGGGGTTTGCTTGGTGGTGTCTCACCTCCTGTGCAGTGTGATGTGGGCACAAAGGGTGGGAGGATGGCAGCTTCCAGGCAGCATGGGGCTACAGATACACTGGCTGGAGCCTGCTCCCTTCCTGCAGCTCCCCCAAGCAGCTCTGGGTCATGCCTGGGTAGCAAAGGGATGGCGCAGTCCACCCGAGAGCCAGTTACACCCAGGCAGCATTAGTGGCATTAGCCACTGCATGGGAAATGCATTTAATCAGCCCATTGCTGCCCTGGGTCCTGAGCACTTGCCCAGACACTTTGATTCCCTGTAACACTCACCTTGGTCCTCTCTCCTGACTCAGACGTATGGTGGCAAGAACCTGAAGCAGGTGGGCACCATCCTGCAGCGGGGGATCCTCATCCTGCTGCTGTGCTGCTTCCCTTGCTGGGCACTCTTCATCAACACCGAGCGGATCCTCCTGCTCCTCCGACAGGACCCTGAGGTCTCCAGGTCAGCAATCAGATAAAGCCTTTCTGGGTGAGGCATTTGGCTGTGGGTGGGTTGCCATGTGGTGTTGGAATAAAGGCTTTGTGGAGCTTGAATGCAAGCTGCTTGGCTTGATTCTTGCTTTGCTCTGTTATTAACTGAGGAAACAACTGTCCTTCCAGGTTAACTCAGGTCTACGTGATGATCTTTATTCCAGCGCTTCCTGTAAGTTGCTGCTAAAGCGGTTAGAAGCTCTGCATCCCTCAGTAGCATTAAGGGAAGGGAGGGAGTGCCTTTTGCTGCTTGGATCACAGAGCAGCATAGTGAGGGTTTTGCAATGTGCTCCTTGATCTTGGGCTCTAACAGATGTGTGTTGGCCAACCGCTGCTGGACCAGCAAACATGCAGTCTTTCATCCTGCTGTGCAAAGGCTTTTACTGCAGGCCACGTCTCTGCACAACACGTAACCGGTGATGGACATTGGAACCAAGGGCTCTAGGGCCCACTCTTAGCTCTGAGATAAAGCCTGCAGCTTGCTGTTCACACACACTCATAGCTGCTGGGCTTTTGGCTCCTCTAAGACAGAAGCAGTACCCCTAGGGAATAAGGGCCTGTATGTCAACCCTTTCCTCCAAGGCTTCCAGGCACTTCATGCTGATGAGGAAGCACAGGAGATTTCCCATTTAGAGGCTGATCTGTCTTGCCGGTGGGAATGGGAGGTGCCTTTTGCTACTCTTGGGTTTGGGTGGCAGACCAGACCATAGGAGCAGGGTGTTCGGCAGCATGGGGAGCTGAGGGAAGGACCCATCTGTGAGTGCTAAATGGTAGCTGGCAGTCGAGTCAGTGTGATGGTGCTGATGAAATGAATCTTGACTCTTGCAGGCAGCGTTTCTGTACCAGCTGCAGACAAGATATTTACTCAGTCAGGTATGGTATAACTAGCCAGGCTCTGGAACATGCATAAAACTTGGCATCTAAATTCATCTGGGGAGAGCCGGGCTGAGGAATGTGTGATGGACAGTCCCCAGGCAGCCCTGCAGGGCAGGGAGAGCTCATGGGAATCACCCTTGGTTTGCTCCATTTCCCCCGTCGCTGCCTCCCAACTCTGCATTTTGATTGCACCAGCGCTTGAGCCCTGCAGCTCCCTTCTGCATGCCTAACACAATCCAGCTTTACCTGAAACGGGAGCTGCCTCCTTGGCTTTTTCCTTGGGCACTGCTGTTGGTCTCCCGTATTTGCTGGATGGGGCTTGGGCAGAGTTGGGGCAGTAAACTCCAAAGTTCCTTTTTGGCTTCCAGGCCATCATTTTGCCTCAGGTGCTGACAGGGATTGCAGCCAACCTCCTCAACGTGGCCATGAACGCCTTCTTCCTGTACGCACTGAAGCTGGGCTTGGTGTAAGCGTGAGCAGAGGTGCTGACAGCCTCTCCCTGCGTGCAGGGGTTTGCTGGGGGCTGGGGGTGTCCTGGGTGCCTGCTTCCAGCACCCTCTGACCTGCCTGTCTCTCTCCCCAGAGGCTCTGCCTGGGCTAACACTGTTTCTCAGTACACCCAGGCCATTCTCCTCTTCCTTTACGTGTGGTGGAAGAAGATCCATGTGGAGACCTGGGGAGGTACTGTTCATAGCTTAATCCTTCAAAATACCAGTATCTGGCCCCGAGGATTTGGCACTGTGACCAGCAACTGACAAAGGGATTATCATCCTCTCAGGGCAGGAAGATGCTGCAGCCATGTCCTCAAGGCCTTTACTGTAGCTCCAAGTTCTTGTTGATCATCCTGTCTCAAGAACAGAACATGATACAGCAGCAAAGGGAGAACATGCATTCATTTTGCTTCACCTCCTCATTGCAGGTTGGTCCAAGGACTGTCTCCTGGACTGGGGTTCCTTTACCTGGCTGGCGGTGCCCAGCATGCTCATGATGTGTATTGAGTGGTGGACCTTTGAGATTGGAAGCTTCTTGGCAGGTGAGTCCAAATCCTCTTTTTCCCTCTGGCTCAACAGGTCATCTTCCAGCCATGGAAGTGCTCTGGTGGCTGCCTCTTGAGTGTGTCCTGCCAGCAGCCTCCTCGCATGCAGGGTTGGTTCTGCAGGATGCTGCATCTGTTAGATGGGAACCCTATAGTCACTGCCTTCTTGTCAGCAAAGGAGGAGTTGAGTTCTAACCCAGTGAAGGAAATGCTGAATCTTTTCCAGGTCTGCTCAGTGTGGTGGAGCTGGGTGCACAGTCTGTCATCTATGAGCTCTCCTCTGCAGCATACATGGTAAGGGCTGGGTGTGTCAAAGATCAGCCTGGATGGAAGCCCCCAGACTGTGGTCCTTAAGATCAAGGCTGGGAGGGAAGTGGGAGTTGGTACCAGGCAGGTGATGCCTCTCAGGCCTGCAGAACAATTGTACATCCCCAGGTGTGCTGAGATGGACAATCCCTTTGCTGCAGCAGTGCCCATTTGCCCCACATTCCCTACTGGGGAAGAGGAAAATCGCTGCAGGTTCTGTTGCCACTCACCTCTTCTTGTCTCCTGCTTCTCAGGTGCCTCTGGGGTTCAGTGTGGCTGCGAGCGTCAGAGTGGGCAATGCCTTGGGATCAGGGGATGTGGTGCAAGCCAAGACCTCCTGCATCACTGCCCTGCTGTGCACAGGTCAGCCCAGGTCCTGCAGAGTGGAATAAAGTGCAGTTATTAGCAGATGGTTCAGTTCCCCTCTCACAGGGCCGGGGACTCCCCATAGGAACCCAGACCTGCTTGTCTGGATACTGTGTTTGGGGAAGGTGAGACCCTGGCTTCTCTTTTTCTGTTAGGAGCTTGATACAAAGGCTTTGATAGTTAAAAATGCAATTTAGCTTTGTGTCCTCCACCTCCAGAAAGCAGAGGGAGTATCTGGGGAGAAAGGAAAACAGACTTTTCCTCTACTGTAGTGTCACTTGGAGGTCAGCCGAGCCCAGTCCCCATCACCTGAAGCTGTGAGGTCTGGGGCAGGAGCAGGACCTGCTGCCGTTGAGGCAAGCAGTTTCACTATTTCTTTCAGAAGTTTTTGCTGTGGTGGTTGCAACGTTGCTGGGAAGCCTGAAGGATGTGGTGGGATACATCTTCACCAATGACAAGTAGGTTAACAGCTTTCTTCTGAGTATTATTACCTTCATGGAGGGTGTGATTTACATGGAGGAGCTGCTCAGAAGCTGCCGACAGATGGAGCTCATTCCTCCATCTGGCAAACATGTTCCTCCCCGCTGGGCAGCACAGATGTTTCTGGCACTGGGACACTGCCATGGTGGTACCCAAGCTGCACCCATCTGCCCAAGTCTCATGGGCTGGGATGAGGCTTTGCAGCTGGCTGAGGGAGATGTGTCAGAACCAGAGTTCCTTGCGACCAGGCTGTGCTGTTTTCCGTGATCAATGCGTACATCTTCCCAACAGGGAGATCGTTATCTTGGTGTCCAAAGTGATGATCATCTTTGCTCCGTTCCACTTGTTTGATGCAGCAGCAGTGAGTATTCCAGCACATGGAGCGATTCCTCTCTGTAGGTTGGGGCACAATGGAGAGTGCAAAGCTGCCTCTGGCTCACTCTTGATCTGTTAAAGTGAGACAGAGAAGCGAACTGATAACTGTCAAAGCAGCTGTTTGCATTACCTATAGCACCTCAGTATCCCCTATGCTTGTGGTTGCCCTTTGGCATTGCTACAAACAACCCAGTTCTTTCTCCCTCTTTTCCCCTGGCAAGGCTTTAGCTTTTTGCCATCTTGTCAGAGCAACACGAGTGAGAAGCTGGATCTTGAGAGATACCAGGTACTCCCAGCGTAAGGGCAATGCCCATACAACTTGTTAAGATAGTAATTTCATCCTGTTTCCTCCTGTTATGTCCCTGGAAGGGGACCCAGGCAGCATGGAAAGCCCTGTGAGGTCTGCTGGTATGCCTCAGTCTCTGCAGACAGCTCCACATCCTGCACCTGGAACAAGAGGAGCCCTGCACCATGTGCCCTGTGATGTGGCTTTGGTCTCTCTTGGCTTTGCAAGGACAGTGCTGTGGGTTCTCCTATTCAGAGGGCTGTGCCATACCCCTGTGGTGGTCCCTTCCACGGCACGTGCTATCCAGTGTATTGATTCCTCTGCCCGCTTTCCTTAGGCGACGTGTGGCGGCGTGCTGCGGGGCACGGGGAAGCAGAAGCTGGGTGCTATTGCCAACGCTGTCGGCTATTACACCATGGGCCTGCCCATCGGCATCTCCCTGATGTTCGCAGCTAAGATGGGGGTGTTAGGTATGTGCATCCTCCCTCCATTTGGCACTGGATAAGCTGCCAGTGCTGCTTCTGCTGGGCCAAATCCTGTGCCTTGAGCTCAGCCCTTGTGTTTGGATCTTTCTTTGGATCAGTGGGGCTGGATTGCACACTGAAGTGTTTACCTGAGACAGCCTCTGAGTTGCCTCCATGAAATCAGGGCTGAGATAGCCCAGTAAATCCAGGCTTGCTCTCAGCATAGGAGCACCGTTTCCTCTTGCTGCTCCTCAGGGCAGCTCTCCCATCCAGACAGCCTTAGACACTGGGCAATAATCTGATGCCACTGAAGCCCTCAGGCATTTTGGCAGGGGCTGTCAAAAGCAGGCTTTCCTCAGGCCTTTGCTGAGGTAACTTTCTGTTGCTGCAGGTCTGTGGGTGGGAATGATCATCTGCATCTCTTTGCAAGCCCTTTCCTTCTCCACTTTTGTCATGCGCATGGATTGGAAGAAAGCTGCAGAAGAGGTGAGACCTGTGCTTCTCTCTAGTACCTCCTGAAAGGTATTAGGTGAGTTCCTGTCCCAATACAGTGCCTCAGCCCTCTGTGAGGAGGCAAAAGTGAAACAGGATCTGTCCCTCTTCTGTAGTGGAGGAGCGGTTTGGTGCTGATCATGCTTGCTTTGGGGGAGTGGAAGGAAGAGGTTTGCTTGGCTGGGCAGGAGATCCTTGCTTTGGCAGGAGATTCCCACACTGAGAAGTGCAAAGATCTTTGTGTGCTTTCAGGCTCAGGTCCGAGCTGGACTGAAAAAACAACTGGAAGATGTGAACTCCAATGGCACAGCTGCTAACAAAACATCTGTGGGTATGTAACCAGGCCTGACTACAGGGAGGGAGCCCGAGTTCTCCACCCAGCCCTTCCTTTCCTTCACAGGCATGGCAGTGTGTCTGTCCTGCAAGCCCAGGTGCCTGGTGCTGCTCCCAGGCCAGTGGCACTTCGCCTGTACAAGACACCCTGTTACCACCCTGGCTGCTCCAGGGAAGAGCCTGGACTGCCAGCCACATTGCTGTGGCATGTCCCAGTGTCCCCGAGCCTTGGGAAGGGGGACTGTCCCTAGTGCTTGTGCAGCATCAGACTGGGATGTCCTCGCTTTGCAGCTCAGCTTCCCTACAACACTCACCTTTCTGTTACACAGACCACATCTCCATAGACACGGATGCCGTGGACACTGTGGTCCTGCCTGAGAGCATCATTGAAGGCGAGAGCCAGCCTGACCACCAGCTCACCATGCAGGAGGAGCCTGCTGCTGTCCCTGCTCCTCCCGAGGTGGTATGGAGGACTGTGATCATCCACCGTGTGTTGGCTGCTGCTGCTGCTGTTGCTGTCCTGCTAGTGGGCATCCTGGTCCGGCTCCTGACCAGCAATGGATAGAACCAGGGACACTGGGGAGCTGTGCACAGAGCAGGGGAAGGCATGTGGTGATGTCCCAAGAGAATGGTGCAGGGGCAGGATTTCCTTGTAAAGAGTCACTTTGCTCAGTTTCTGGTTAACTCACAATGTTCTATCCCACGTGCAGAGTTCTTAAAGGGGGTGAGGATGCAGCACCTGGGAAGAAAGTGCTTGAGAGCTGGTCCCTCTCCTGCGCTGCACTGTATTGGGATGTCACTTGTAGTTGATAGGCAGGAATGTATCCTGGGGCTGCCTGGGGAAGGAGACAGGGACCTTGTGCTGCTATCCTGTTTTCTGCTCCCTGGGGCTATTTGTCCATGTCACTTGCTAGTGGCAGAGGCTCTTGCTGCCTGTAGCGGGTTTCCTTATGCACCAGTTTGTGCCAGTATCTCGGCATGGCAGAGCCCACTTGTTGAAGCAGCACAGGGAAAGGCCCATACTGTTGGAACATGGTTGACTGCTCTGACTGCTGCTGGGGCATTGGGTGCTGGCTGCTGGCCCTGCTCTCCCTGCTGTGTGGCAGGCACAGGGCCTAAAGCAGCTCCTCTTCACACTTTTGTAAGGTGGGCTTTTGATACAATAAAGTTTTCTGAGTAAACGTTGGGCTGTTGATGTGGTGTGAGCATGACCCCGGTCATTGGCATGGCTGAGCTGTTAGAGGAACGCCTGGTCTGTGCAGCTTGCGCAATGGGCTTGCACAGGACAAAGCCTCAGCCTCCTGGCCCTGCAGTTTGAGGCTGGCTCTGGGTACAAAGGCAGGGTTTGTGCACCTTGAATGCTCCTGTGAGGTGCATGGTAAAGGGCGGTGTGGTGCACAACCCTACAGAACCATCAAGGAACCGCTGTATGTCTTAATGCAATCACTGCAGTACTGTGCACGCATCCCTGCCCTTGCCACTGAGCCCCTTGGGATGTGTCTCAATTTCTTACCTCAGTTGTGTGGCATATGCTCAGCCACTGGAGGTAAATCCCATATGTAGCTGGCGCTCAGCACCTTCCTGCCACCCCACAGTGCTCCTGGCACATGGTGCTGGATGCCTGGAATGAAAAGATATAATAATTAAAAATGACATAATGAAGACTGGATCTTGAAACAGCCATCAGCCGTGAACTGCCCGCATTGGCGGAGGATGTGACAGCCTCGGCCCTGCTCAGAATCCCGGTGGATTTGGGACGGGAGCCGGGGGCGAGAGGAGGAAGCTGCCTCGCCCTACCCCAGCGCGCTGGAGCCCAGCTCAGCAGGGTCTGTCCCGCAGCAGCAGCTCCCCTCCGCCTCCCCTGTCCCGGGACAAGCCAGGGCACTATATTTGGCTGAGGAATGGCGCCAGGGACACTCGACGCTGCCGTGTGAGGCCCAGAGCCAGAGCCAACAGAGCGGCTTTGCCTTGGCCGCCGCCGTGCCGCGGTGAGAGGCGCCGGGCGCGCAGCGGCACCGCCACTGCCGGCACCAGCTCGCGGGAACCCGGGCACGGAGCCGTGAGCCCCGCGGCGCGGCAGCCAGAGGAGCCGCGGCGAAGCCGCAGAGAGGTAGGAGGGCTCCTGGGTGCGATGTGGCATGGCTCAGCCCCTGCGCTGGCTCAGGGCGGGCAGCAAGCGCCTCGTCCCGTGTCCAGGCTCCTCTGCGCTGCCCGCAGCGGAGCACGGGACCTTTAACCAGAGCCCCCCGCTCCGTGCCCTGCCCTGCCCCGCCACCGGCGCTTCCCGCGGCCGCCCCGCTGCCAGCAGCATGCGGTCAGCCCACCCGGCCCCGGCTGAAGTTCACCGCCGTGGTTACACATTGCTCACCGCGGCTGGGTGGTTTGGACGGGGCGCAGAGGAAGGAGAGGAAGAAGAGGGTCGTTTCACTGCCCTGGCAGAGCGGCAGCATGAAGCAGGCGAACCTTCCCGAGGAGAACGGCCTCGGTGAGACCACGGCCACCGGACAGCGCGGTCCCGCACCGGGCAGCGGCGGGAAGAAACGACGCCGGTTTCGGCGCCTGGTTCCGGATAACTTCTGGGAGGACGCAAAGAAGCTGCTGGCGCTGGCGGGACCGCTGGTAAGGACCCCGGGCGGAGAAGGCTCCCCCCCAGCACAGCCGCCCCTGCTCACCTCCATCTCTGACCTTCGCCTCTCGTCTTCCCCGCGCTCAGATCCTGATCCAGCTGCTGATCTTCCTCATACACCTCGTCAGCTCCATATTCTGTGGCCACCTGGGCAAGGTCGAGCTGGCCTCTGTCACGCTGGCCATCGCTGTAAGCATCTGCCCCGGCACCGGGCACCAGCTCCCACCCGCTGACACCGGGACGGGATAAGGGAGCAGAGGCAGACAAGGACAGAGATTTCAGAATCCTGCTTTTCCTTTAGCCCCTCTTCCTACCTCAAAGTCTCAAATGCTCACACTGGCTCTTTGTTTTTTTAACTCCTGTTTCCAGGTTATAAATGTTACTGCCATCTCTGTAGGTTATGGTTTGTCTTCGGCATGTGACACCCTGATATCACAGGTGGGTAAGAGATGCTGGCGCTTGTCCTGGAGACACGGGGTTTTCCTGCATCGGCTGATGCTGCCCAGGCACTGCGCAGAGCCCCTGTGGTACCTGCGGGATGGGGAAGCCTGTTCCCAAGTGGCAATCCCATAACAGGGAGCTCCATGCTTACCTTGACGCACCAAATGCTTCTTGGGCAGTCCGTGGTGGTCAGGGTCCAGCGGTGGTCCCTGTCCACCCCACACCGGTGTGCTGCTGGTGCAATAGGGCTCACTGCCACCCTCTCTCCTTGCAGACCTATGGCAGCAAGAACCTGCTGCGCGTGGGGGTGATCCTGCAGCGTGCCACCCTCATCCTGCTGCTCTGCTGCTTCCCCTGCTGTGCCATCCTCATCAACATCGAACAGTTCCTGCTCCTCATCCGCCAGGACCCCGAGGTCTCCAGGTCCGGTGGTCCCGTGGCCCCAGCACCACGGCCTCATCCCTCCCCAGCACAGTGGGGCTGCAGGAGGATGGCTATGGTCGTCGTCTTGTGCTAACCAAGCCTCTGGTGTCCCCTAGGTTAACCCAGCGCTACGTGATGGCGTTTGTCCCTGCTCTCCCGGTGAGTCCCTGTGGGCATCCTGGATGCTGGTCACACATGGGGACTGGGCAGCCTGCTTCTGCTTTCCACTGCAGCGCACAGCCCCTGCTCAGTGCTGGCCTCATCCAACAATCTCCTTTTCAGGCGGTGTTTCTGTATAACCTGGAGACAAGATACCTGCAGAACCAGGTAGGTCCTGCAGCCCTCAGACACAGCACTGGGGGCTCCCTTCAACCGTGCACCCAGGGTTCTTGTGCTTGCCATTCCCAATGGTGGGGTAGTGCTTGTCCCCCCCAGTGCCCAGCTTCCCCTGAGCAGCTCCGACCCTGGGGATCACCCCATCCCACAGCCAGTTGCACCTACCTGCCTGATGGACCTCCATACTTCGCCGTGTCGGGGATTTTCCCCCAGCACACTTGTTTTCCAAGCAGGCAGCATCATCAGAAGCTTATTTTTTGGCAGGGAAAGCTGCTGAGCGTGGGGCTGGTGGAGACCTTTGCTCCCCTCTTTGGTGGAGGCACCATAGCCCCCATCTCCTCCTCTTTGCAGATGATCATTTGGCCACTGGTGCTGAGCGGGGTCATTGGCAACATCGTCAACGTGATTGCAAACTGCATCTTCCTCTACGTGTTCCACTTGGGCATCACGTGAGTAGCGCCGGCATCCCAAAGAGGGAACAACGCAGCCCCTGGCAATGCCTATGGGACTTCTCAGGGACTTCAGCATCACTCTGCACACCCGAGCATCCGGCACTCACGGGGGAGGTTCTGCTCTGGCACTCTGAGGCTGGGGAGGCATCAAAGGATGACAACAACCCTTCTCATTTCCTCTGCAGGGGCTCAGCCTGGGCCAACACCGCGGCTCAATACTCACAAGCCATTTTCTTGTTCCTGTATATTATAGGCAGGAAACTCCATGTGAAGACCTGGGGAGGTAAGAGCAGCTCCTCCCGTTCCTGCTTTACCCAGGGTTCATGAATGTTCTGTCACTTCTATCCAGTGAATTCTGTTAGTGCTAACAGTGAAATATTAACCTCAGCCCGGCGCACCCCGGTAACACGGTGCTGCTCTGGTGGCAGCACGTCACGTGTGAGCGTTGGCAGAGCCGTGCTGGGCAGGGAACATTCCCTCTCTGCTGAGGTTTTATAGGGTTCAAACCGGATGAGCACAGATGTAAGCACGAGGTTGCCCTTGGATGCTCTGCTCCAGGAGGGATGAGCTGAGGGTTGCACCGCTCCATGGCCCACAGGATGGCGTCAGCAGAGCACATATGTGCATGCTGTACTCCTGGACGTCCGATGGAGCTCAGGAGCATCGCCCTGGCGGCTCTGCGAGCAGGAACGGCACCTGCGGCTGCCTCGGGTGGTGTCAAGGATGCAGCCTGTGGCCATTCTGGTCATCCATCCGGTGATGTTTCTCCTCTCTGCAGGCTGGTCCAGTGAGTGCCTGCTGGAGTGGGACAGCTTCACCTCCCTGGCCATCCCCAGCATGCTCATGATGTGCATCGAGTGGTGGACCTACGAAATTGGGAGCTTCTTGATAGGTGAGCAGAGAGGGGGAGCTGCGGGGAGGTGGAGGGGATGTGACAGCGCCTGCAGCAGAGCTGCGGCTCTTCCCTCAGCACCCACATCCAGCGCTGCCCCTCTCCTCTCCCCCAGGCCTGCTGAGTGTCATAGAGCTCTCTGCCCAGTCCATCATCTACGAGGTGTCCGTTGTTGCTTTCATGGTAAGGGCTGGGGGTGGTTGTTCCAGACCACATTCCATAGGGACAGCCCTGGGCAGAGCACCCAGCAAAAACGACCTCCAGCAAATCTCAGTCTTCTCCCTCTGCATTTAAGCCCCTCCCCGTCCTGCTTATCCCTCCTATGGAGATGTTTTAAGCCCTGATCTCTGTTCCCCTCTCTGCCGGAGGGTCATTCCGCTGGCACTGTGATGCCCTCATTACCTGGATGCACACGTGAGCCTCAGTCCTGTGGTTTCAGATCCCCCTGGGGCTCGCCATGGCCGCCAGTGTGCAGGTGGGGAACGCGCTGGGTGCCGGCGACATCAACACGGCCAAGAGATCCTCCTCCACCAGCCTGGTCTGCACAGGTCAGGCCATCAGCGGGCTCGGAAGCCTTTGCCAGAGCTCCTTCCAGGCACAGCAGGAGCATTTGCAGTCCTCTGTGTCCTCTTCTCCCCCTTCTCTCTCCCTTTGGCTGCCCCTGAGCTCTGTGCTTTGCTCTGTTTTTCAGGGGTGCTTTGCATAGCTGTGGGGGCCATTTTAGCCATCTCGAAGGATGTGCTGGCATACATCTTCACCCAGGACAAGTGAGTGCCTCTGACTCCTATCCTTAGTGTGTAGAGATCAACTCCCCAAACCCATCATTGTCTCTTCCCTGTCCCCAGGGAGATTGTTGACTTGGTGGCCTGGGTCATGCCTGTCTACGTCGTCTTCCACTTCTTTGAAGCCATGTGTGTAAGTCCCTGCTATTTTCAGTAGGGAACCTCGGTGCTGAGCAGCAGCATCACAGGTTGGTTGGTCGAGGGTCCCTCTGGCTGTGGGTAGCACCAGCACAAGCACCAGGACCCTGCATTGCTCCTGGGGTCGGTCACCCCTTGGAAAACACTGAGGGCATAAAAAGATGACGATCACAGGACCAAGCAGGGACATCGAAGTCATGGGACAGAGGCAGGGAGCTGGTTCACCAGCCCCCAGGCAGCAGCAGAGCCATGAATTGGACCAAGGCGGCTCTCGCAGCGCTGGCCCCAGCCCCTGTCCCTGTTCCTGTCAGGGTGCCTGCAGCGGGGTGCTCAGAGGCATAGGCAAGCAGAAATTCGGTGCCATCCTCAACGCCGTGGGCTACTATGGTGTGGGGCTGCCGCTGGGAGCCGTGCTGCTCTTCGTGGCCAGGATCGGCGTCATAGGTACCAACCCCCAGGCATGCAGCCCTGCATGGCCCCAGATCCCATCAGCAGCTCCCTCCAGCTCCGCTGGTGGAACACCACGACTCTCTTCTGCCTCGCTGGGGACTGGGCACAATGGGGTGGACTGGGATGGCCCCTGTGGCTACCGGGAGCTTTTAATTGTACTGGGAAAGAGCAGCCACTGCCAGGTCTGCCAGGCAGCCCCACAGCAGCACCCATGGCCACCCCATCCCTGTGTCCCTGCTGACCTCAGTGACATCCATTCTTGACTCGCTGTCCCGAGATGAACCCTTGCTGGGTTGCTCCGGCTGACGCCGCGTGCCCTCACAGGCCTGTGGCTCAGCATGCTCGTCTGCGTCTCCATGCTCTGTACCTGCTTCATCGCCTACATCTCCCGCATGGACTGGAGGAAGGCGGCAGAGGAGGTAACCTGTGCACCCACAGCATCGTGCCCTGCCCGCGGGAAGGTCCTTAGTGGCGTGGCTGGGATTGCAGTGGGATGAGACAGCACCACGGGTTTGACCCTGTGGGATGAGACAGCACCACGGGTTTGACCCTGTGGGATAGAGCTGCCCAGGGCTGTCATCCAGTGTCTCCAGCAAGACCTGTGGTCTGTGACCACTGTGTTCAGCTCTCTCCCACACTCAACAGCCTCCTTCTCTCTGCACCTTGTGCCACCTTTGGTTGGCGATATGAAGCACAAAGCAGACAGGGTCACTCAAGCTACCTCAACCCTGCAGCCCCGAGCATCACCCTGTGCCCCAGCCGGCACCTCTCATTTTGGGCATCTTTCAGCTACACAGTGCCATTTCCAGCCAGATTAACCCCATGAGAGCTCACACGCTGGCTTTGTTCGGTGGAGATTTCCGCACACTGGCTAAACGCAGCGTTCCCTCCACCAGGCTCAGCACCGTGCAGGAGTGATCCAGCCACCGATGGAGGAGCCAAACCCAGGCCCTGAACCCTCCCGCAAGGAGATTCCCTCTGGTGCGGGGCTGGCCCCAGTGTCCTACACTTATCCCCCTGCCACGGCGGTGCAGGGGTGTGTAGGTACGGCCAGGAGCTGGGTACAGTGGGACGGGGGAGCTGGGCACTGGGCGCAGTGGTGGATTTTGGTCCAGAAGTGGTTCCCAAGGATTCACATAAGCCAGGGACGAGCCCTTCATTACTGGATAAACAGCAATTACAAGGGCGGGCTTGGGAGGGTGACAGAGTTGAGGGGGGGACAACCTGGAGCTGGGGACAATGTGGGCAGGTCTTACCTTGTGGACTGGAGATCTCCATGCTCTGTGCTGCTCGTGACGTGCCTTAGGACCTCAGACAAAACCCTCTCAGGAAACCCCTCAATGCCTCGTTCTCCTTGCAGCGGGAGTGGATGCACAGAACGGTGTCATACTCACGGGCATCACCAGGGTGGAGGGACCGACGTACCAGCTGGGGCCCCAGGAGCCCAGCCCTGCCACATCCCCTCCGGCCACCGCCACCATCACCAAGGCGCTGATCATCCGGCGCGGGCTGGCGGTGGCTGCAGCCATCGCAGTGCTTGCCCTCGGCATTGTCATAAAGCTGACAACCAGCAAACACTGACTCGCACCAGGGACTCTGGGACTTTGCTTTGGAGAGGTGAAAGCCTCTCCTGAGGGATGGACGTACAAAGCTCAGACTGGCCGGCAAGAGAATCCAGCACACGCCTGTTCCATGGGAACCAAAGGGGCCCTGTCACCATTCGGCACCATCTGCTCAGCCATTGCTCAAGGAACAGGCGCTGCAGCTGCTCCAGCACCCAAAACACTGCTCCCGGCTGCCCCATGCATACTGAGTGTGTGGGTCACCCGCTCCAGCTCCAGCCATCACCTGCCAAGCAGAGCCAAGCACAGCCCAGCTCCCACTGCTGCTCCGTGACATGCCAAATAAAGAACAAACCCAGCTGCATTGGGCTGCCTCCTTTGGGTGCAGGCTGAGGGCAGGGCTTGGTCTGGAGCAGGGAAGTATCTGATGCTGATGGCTGCAGCCCCTGGGGGAGCCTGGGGAATATGGGTCTTGTCCTGCTATAGATGGCCTTCACTATAGACCAACAGTTTTATTCAGCAAGACTCAAGATGAGCTTTCAGCTACAGGTTCGGAGGTAAAAGACTACCAGTAAACCTGACTAGGGGATACCCTTAACCCTACCAGCCAGCCTCTGCTCACAGGGATGCTCCTGAGGAGCCAAGAACATGGGCAGGACCATGGGCTCAGTGGGCAGCTGGCTGGAAGCAGAGCCTGGAGCCAGCCTGCATCCATCTACCCTGTCACAGCAATGCCCTTTTGTGGCTTCACAGAAACATGACAAAATCATAGAACCGCATAATGGTTTGGGTCGAGGGGACCTTAAACCTCACCCAGCCACAGCCAGGGACACCTTCCACTAGAGCAGCTTGCTCCAAGCCCCTGTGTCCAACCTGGCCTCGAACACTGCCAGGGATGGGG